>PVIJ01003078.1:0-143027 GCA_004024925.1 Scalopus aquaticus | reverse complement strand
AGAAGTGCCTTTTGAGCTCTTCTGCCCATTTTTTGACTGGGTTGTTGGCTTTGTTTTTGTTGAGTTGTGTGAGTTCCTTGTAAATTTTTGTTATCAGTCCTTTATCAGATGTACTGTGTGCAAAAATCTTTTCCCAGTTGGTAGGGTGTCTGTTAGTTTTGGATAGTGTCTCTTTTGCTGTACAGAAGCTTTTTATTTTATGTAATCCCATCTGTTTATCTGTCTTTCACTTCCTTCGCTTTGAGGGATGAGTCTTTCAAGATTTTGCTGAGATGTATGTCGTGTAGAGTTTTGCCTATATTTTCTTCTATACATTTTATGGTTTCAGGTCTTACCTCCAAGTCCTTTATCCATTTTGAGTTGACTTTTGTGCAGGGTGTGAGGTAGTAGTCTAGCTTCATTTTTTTGCATGTGGCTGTCCAGTTTTCCCAGCACCATTTATTGAATAGACTGTCCTTGTTCCACTGCATTTTCTTTGCTCCTTTGTCAAAGATTAGCTGTTCATAGATATGTGGCTTTAATTCTAGGTATTCTATTCGGTTCCATTGGTCTTTCTGTCTGTTTTTGTTCCAGTACCATGCTGTCTTAATTATTATGGCTCTGTAGTATAATTTGAAATCAGGGAGTGAAATTCCTCCGTTTTCTTTCTTTTTAGTTAGTAGGGTTTTAGCTATGCGAGGTTTTTTGTGGTTCCATATGAATTTCATCAGTAGTCGATCTATTTCTTTGAAGAATGTCGTTGAGATTTTTATTGGGATAGCATTAAATCTGTAAATTTCTTTTGGTAGGATTGCCATTTTGATAATGTTAATCCTTCCAATCCATGAGCAAGGGATGCCTTTCCATCTTCTTGTGTCTTCTTCTATTTCTTTCAACAGAGTTTTGTAGTTTTCTTTGTATAAGTCCTTTATGTCTTTTGTTAGATTTATTCCCAGATATTTTAATTTTTTGGTTTCGATTTTGAAGGGGATGGATTTCTTAATTTCTTCTTCTTCAGATTGGGTGTTTGCATATAGGAAGGCTACTGATTTTTGTAAAACTACTCAAAATAATAGACCAGTTCAGTACAGTAGCAGGATACAAAATCAATGCACAGAAATTCTGTTATTTTCTTAATTAAAGTTTCAATTTCAATCTTCTGCTGATTGATTACATTTCTTATAACATTCATTTGCTTTATTTTTCTTGCATAGCTCTGATCTGTTTCTCTGTGTTTTCCTTATAATGTTCCATTTCTTTGAATTTCTTTATCAGGACAATTTTGAATTCTGTAACTAATAGGAAGAAGAGCTCTTCCTTATCTTCGTAGTTTAGTTCTTGAGATTTGCTTTTCTGTATGGTGTATTACTCCCCAGAGGATTTACGTAAACATTTGTATTTTTCTTTCTCCCTGTTATTTGCTTGGGGTGATTCACTGCTACAGTTGTGGCTCTTCCTGAGTGTGGGTCTTCCCCACACACTGTTTTAGGCATTCATTAGGTGGTGGACATGGCACCTGGGGCCTTGCTGGGTGTAGAGTGGTTCAGGGTTGACTCCTGAGCCTATTCTGGACCCTGTCTCACTGGTCAAGTATGCACAGTGGCTGTTCAGGGCAGCACAAGATCTTCCCCAGAAGCTATTTCAGTATTGCTCTCTCTGTGTAAACAGAGGTTCTACATTATAACATGGGGTATTCCCCCAAAGCTGTTCCAGGCAGACATACTGTCTCACTGGGAGGGTGGGGAGATTCTGCCCCCTTATACAACAAATTTGTACAATTAAGCTACAGTTACACATGTAGGGAAATGTATATCACTCAAACACATTTAATACAAAAGATGATAGTTCTCCAATCAATGATCTGATTTTCCACTTTAAACTTTCAGAGAAAGGATACAAATTAAACCCAAGCAGAAAAAAAAAGTAATGAATGACAAAATACAAATCAATGAAGAGATGAACATTTTTTTTCAATTGATGGAGACTGTTTACTTGATAGGATCAATAAAATTGATATGCCTCTACCTAGCCTGATAAGGAAAAATATGATATGAATTTCAATATCAGGAATGAGGGAGGTGACATCAGTACAAATTTCATAAATTCTAAAAGGATTTAATGGGATATTATGAACAACTTTATGCTAACAAGTTTTGAAATTTGAAATAGATTATTTATAAGACAGAATAGTCAAAATTCATTCAAGGTAAAATAGATAACCTGAGGGCCATATAATGTATCTGTTAAAGAAATGAATTTGAAAAATTCCAGATCCAGATGACTTCACTAACAAATTCTACTAAACATTTTGAAAAAGAGATAATAGTAATTCAAGACAAATTATTCCAGAAAATTGAAGAGAAAGCTACATTTCACATCTCATTCTGTGAGGTCAATATTATAATGATATTAAAACCAAGCAAACACAATACAAGGAAAGAAAACCATAGATCAACGCCCCTCATGTATATAGATGCAAATATTCTTTAGAAATTTTTAACAAATTGAATTCAATAAAATTTTTTAAAATATAGGAAGTTCAATCAAGATGACAATAGGATGAAGACGCCATGTTCCCCATCTCCAGATACTCAAAACTAAATTTCAATAGAACAAGGCAATTAAAAAAAAACCTTGAAGAAAAATAGACAACTATAACACACACTAAGATTAACAATCTGGTGGAAAGGGGTAAGAAAAAAATTGAAAGAACTTTGTTTAATAAATGCATTATACATAAATACAGAGGGGCAGCTGATGAGCAGCACCCCCTACAGCTGTTGATTTGAGAGCTTGGCAATATCTGATACTAACGTTGCACTGAATAAGGGTGTGTGTGAGTTTGCCCCCTGATTAAACTGTGAACCCTTGGAAAGCAGCAGGGAAGGGCTGCAATGTTAGGATTATTGGCTTGAGCCTGAGGTCCTCAATATAGAACATCTGGAGATTGAACCAGCAGGTAGAAGACTACCTGGGTCTCCTCAAAGAGGTTACTACTCAAAGAAAGGCTGAGATATTCACCCCCTGGCACCCCCTCCCAACCTCCCGCAGCCACACACACCCCTCAGCACTAAAACCAAACCAAAGGAAGGCTTGAACAAACTAGAACTCAAGTACCTGTCTATAACAGGAGGAAATAGCTCAGAAAAAGACTCTGTGCTAAAAAAGAAAACAGAACAATCCCTGGCCTGTGATTCCATATCAACTATAAACCATGTCAGAGATGTACTGAGTGATTAAAAACACCCTTAAGTGGAAGTGACAAGAGACTCTAAGACACACTAAGATGGAGGATCACTGTGGATCCCCATCACACACCTCTGACACCCACAGCATTGTAGGAAATTCAAATTCCTGCATTTGCTGGAGGCGACCCTTTAGTACCCCCCTAGCCTAGTCCTGTATTGCACCTACTACCACTCACTGGTACCAGTTCTCAGACTACTTCAAAATGTGCAAAGACAACGGTCTACAAATCTATCCCTAGCATATAAACCCATAAAAAATTAAAAAGATGAACTCACTACAAATGCAGAGCAAAAAACTCCTGAGAGGAGTCCCCACCCAACAGGCCTGTAGAACATGAAAGAAGAGTAGTTTTAACAGTTTTAACAACACTTAAGGATTCAAAGATCAATGGAGGATATAAAACAATGGAATTAAAGAAAATAAGAGGCAACTACAATTAGAAGTAATGGAGGTTGGCCTCTCTGGTGGTGCAACAGGTGAAGTCAGCACAATGAAGCTATGTGCAGCCACTGCAACACGCATTAGATTCCTAGTCAGGGAGATTCCCACATGGCGCAGCAGACCTCTCTGCCTCATCTGCTGCTCCCCTCAGCAGTGTACTTCAGTAGATCTGCCTGTTCTGCTCCCCACTCTCTCTGATGAATTCTCTCACCCCCACACTTCTGGCCTACACCCCAGCTCTTGTATACACAAATAAATAAATCTTTAAAAAAAAGAAGTATTGGAGGTAAGAAATACTACTACTGATTTTTAAAAATACAAATGAGAGCTTCAACATCAGACAAAAGAAACAATGGAAAGAATTAATGAGTATAAAAAACAAAGTTTTGTAGAAAACACAAATAGAACAATGTAGAGAAAAAATAACTAAATAGGGCCCCCCTGGTGGCGCAGCGGTTGAGCGCTGCACTGTGGAGCTGTTGGCAGTGCGGATGCCAGTTTGATGCCCAGCTGGGGAGAATCCCACATGGTGCGGCAGACCTCTCCTGCCTCGCCTGCTGCTCCCCTCAGCAGTGTATTTCTGATCTGCCTGTTCTGCTCCCCACTCTCTCTGGTGAACCCTCTCGCTGCCCCATGCCTCTGGCCTATACCCCAGCTTGTATGTATTAATAAATAAATCTTTAAAAAAAAAGATAAAAACTATTTAAAAAAAAACTAAATAATTGAATATAGTATAAGAACCTTTTGGGGTGACTTAAAGAGAAATAATATCCATATCATGGCATTCCCAGAAGAAGAGAAAGGGGAAGGTGTAGAAATTTTATTTAAAGAAATAATTACTGAAAATTAGGTAATTGTTTAAATATATTATTTGAACAAAATAGGATCTGAAATAGATGCACATATACATGATCAAGTGCTTCTTAAACAGGTACAAAACCAATTCAATTTAGAAAATATAATGTATTATAATTAAATTATTTTTAATTTTCAACACTGTATATGTTTTAGAGATGTAAGTTTACACATCTTCAAATGTATGTTATCATATCCTGCCACCAAACACCAACAATCCTTCATGACTGTCCAACTGCTTGTCTCCTCCTCAACACCAACCACCCACCTGTCTCACCACCTCTGTTCTGCGGTCACATTTTAAGGGTTTGTTTTTGTTTGTTTCTCTAAATTCCAAATATGAGTGTAATCATCCAGTACTTGTCTTTCTCCTTCTGATTTATTTTGCTTTGTATAATCCCCTCCAGTTCAGCCATGTCACAAATGGCAAGAATTCATCTTTTTCATAGCTGAGTATTATACCATTGTGTATATATCCATCTTCTTAATCCATTCAGCTGTCCTTGAGTGTTGCATTAGCAATATGGCACTGATAAAAGAAATGGGAATCTTGGAGCAAGTTGTACAATGCAGGATGCTGCTCAAAGAGCAAGATCCTGGCCTTTTTATTGATAGGAGAACAAAGAGAAAAGGGTAGGTCAAAATGGAAATATGATTATGTTATTTAGGGCTTTAGGGAGGGTGAGTCCACTGATCAGGTGTATCATACTCCTGAACCCCCTCACCCACGGTTCCAAATTTATTAACAAGGTGTTCCACTGATCAGTCTCTGGGATACAAAGTAGATCAGTCAAAGGCCCCCAGTCATTCCCAGTCATATCCATTGCCCCAGGGTGATCAAGCGTCCTGCTCTTGTTTAACTTGAAGGAGCCTTGTAGGGTCTGGTATACTAGCAGACCCATACTTGTGCACTTACTTTTCTCCCTTAAATTGGCTGTTATAAACAGGCCACATATGCACAGGAGAGAACATATCCCTTTGAATTAGTGTTTTTGTTTTGTTTGGGTAGATTGCTCAGAGAGTTGCTAGATTATATGTTACATCTATTTCTAATGTTTTGAGTGAGTTCCATACTATTTTTCATAGGGTCTAGAGACATCTATACTTCTCCACACTCTCACCAACATTTTTTTTTGTTTTTTTTCCAAAGATTTATTTATTTATATGCATACAAGCTGGGGTACAGGCCAGAGGCGTGGGGCGGCGAGAGGGTTCACCAGAGACAGAGTGGGGAGCAGAACAGGCAGATCAGAAGTACACTGCTGAGGGGAGCAGCGGGTAAGGCAGGAGAGGTCTGCGGCACCATGTGGGACTCTCCCAGGCCGGGCGTCGAACTCGCATCAAGTGCGCTGCCGACAGCTCCACAGCACAGAGCTCAACCGCTGCGCCACCAGGGAGGCCCACTCTCACCAACATTTGTACCTGGTCTTTTATTAAATAGCCATTCTAACAGGTGTTAGATGTTATTTTGTTATTTTGATTTTTTATTCCCCTAATAATAAGTGATGATAACAAGCATTTTTCCATGTGCCTGTTGGTCATCTGTATATCTTCTTTGCAGAAATGTCTATTTAACT
Organism: Scalopus aquaticus; assembly: GCA_004024925.1. Taxonomy (NCBI): domain Eukaryota; kingdom Metazoa; phylum Chordata; class Mammalia; order Eulipotyphla; family Talpidae; genus Scalopus; species Scalopus aquaticus. The sequence continues at coordinate 136,926 of PVIJ01003078.1, read as the reverse complement.
CTTCTGCCCATTTTTTGATTAGGTTATTTGTTTTCTTTTTGTTGAATTTTCTGTTTCTTCCTATTTCAGTCTAGGAGGTAGTATGATTTAAAGAATTTGTCTATTTCTTCTAGATTATCCAATTTCTTGACATAAAGATATTTATAATAGTCTCATGATCCTCTGAATTTATGAGATGTCCATTGTAATTTCTCCTCTGTCCATTTATTAGAATTTTCTTTTTTTTTTTACTAAGTCTAACTAGAAGTTAGTCTAATTTGTTTATCTTTTCAAAGAAACAGCTTTTGCTTCTTTGATCATTTGTGCTATCTTTTTGATTTGTATTTCATTTATTTTCACTATAATATTTATTCTTTCCTTTTACTGTTTAGATTTCATTTGTTCTTTTTTTCTAATTTTTTTAAGGTTTATGATTAGATTGTTTATCTTAGATCTTGTTTCTAAATATGGACCTATATTGCTATACACTTCCCTCTTAGTACTGCTTTTGCTGTGTTTGTTAGGTTATGATAATTGGGGTCTTCATTTTCATTTGTCTCCAGGTTTAAATTCCTTTTGATTTTCTTTTGATCCAATAGTTTACTCAGTAGCATGTAGTTTATCTTCCACATATTTGATGTTGTTCCTACTTTATTTTTGTGGTTGATTTCTAGTTTGATACCATTGTGATCAGAGAAAAAGCTCAATATAATTTCAATCTTGATGAATTTATGAACACTTGTGACCCACCATCTGGTCTATGCTTAAAAGTGTTCCATGTGTAATTGAGAATTACATAACTTTTGAGGAGTGGCATACCATATAAATGTCTATTAAGTTCATCTGGTCTAATTTGTTATTTAAAACAGTTGTTTCCTTGTTGCTTTTCTGCCTGGTTGATCTGTCCATTAATGTTGAAGTACTCCACTAGAATTGTGTTGTGTTAATAGCTTTTTTTGTTAGATCTGCTAATAATTGTTTTATGTATTTTGATGCTCCTTCATTTGGTGCATATATATTAACAAGTGTTAGTCTTCATGATGGATTGATCTCTTAACTTTTACATTATAATGTTTATCCATGTCTCTTCTTACCTTTTATAGCTAATAGTCTATTGTATCTAATATAAATATGGTTGTCCCTACCTTATAAGATACCATTTGCTGTTAAGGTTGTTTTCCATCCTTTTATTTTGACCCTATGTTTACCTTTGAAGCTCAGAGGAATCTCCTGGTGATAGCACAAAAATGGGTTTCCTTTTCTAATACTGCTAACTAATATGTGCTTTTGATGATTAGGTCAGATCATTGATGTTTACGGAAGTTATTCTTACATACATTTTATCACTATTTTGCGATTGTTTTCTAAGATTTTTTTACAACTTGTCTCTGTTATTTCATTCTTCCATTGTTCTCTTCCTTTGCATTTTGATAACTAACTTTTGTGTGGTGTCTGGATTCTATGTTTATCTTCTTCAATGTTTCTTCTAGCTATTTTTGTTCTGTGGTTACCATGTGGTGTATATATAGGATTCTATATTTATAACCTATCTTAAATTGAAAGCAAGTTAATTTTGAGCTCCTTCCACCAAGGCACATTTTTTACTTTCCTTCCCCCCCACCCCCATATTTTGTTATTGGTGTCTTGTTGCTTCTAGATGATGTCTCTTTGTCTTATAGAATTCCCTTTAATATTTTAGCAAAGTTGATTTAGAATTGATGAATTCTAAATTGATGAATTCTTTTCATCAATTCTTTCATCTGCTGTATTTCTGGAAAATTCTTCATTGTTCCTGCATTTCTAATTGTTAATATAGCTGTTTAGGGGATTCTTGGGTAGAGGTCTTTTCAGCAATTTGAATATATCATGCCATTTCCTTCTGGTCTACCAGGTTTCTACTGAGAGATCTACTGATTATCTTATCGGGCTTGTCTTACACGTGACACTCTTTTTTCCCCTCTAGTTACTTTTAAAATTCTCTCTTTTTTTTTTCATATTAATTATAATGTGATTTTGTGTGGATCTATTCTTTTTGGAATTCTTTCAGCTTCCTGGATCCAAATGTCTACTGACTTCCTCAGTTTTGAGGAAATTCTCAGCAATTTATTTCTCCAAACAGAACTTCTGCCACTCTTGCTATTGCTGTTGCTCTCTCCTCCCGCTGGAATGCCTATAATGTAAATGTTGATGCTGGTGCGTAAGTCTCTTATGTTATCTTTATTTTTCTTAATTTACGTTTGGATGATTTCCACTACCCTTTGATTCATTCCTCTGCCTTATTGAGTTTAATTTGAACCCCACTATTGTATTTCTTTTTTTAAGTCAATCAATCAATCAATCAATTAATTTTTAACTGAGGTAACATTGGGGTATCCCCATCAGGTATTACTATCATAATATATCCACCACCAGCTTCTCCATACTCCACCACAACAGACCATTATGTCTCCCTTCTTCCCTTTTCATTCTCCCTCCCCTCACCTACCCCTTCCTTCTGTGGTATCTTGTTCTGTCAAATATCAAAGGTTAGTTTTTCAGATTTTCTTTATCTGATTACACTGGTCAAAAAATTTTTACAAAAGTCATGTTACTGAAATAAAATGTCATTTCCTATCAATTTGTATGTGTTCAATATGAATATGACAGTCAAATTCTAATTTTGGCTCTAGTTTTTTTTTGGTAATCTGCAATAAAATGATGTTTACATCATGAAATGCATGCCAATAGGCCTATCGTTAATACCTGTAAAAAATCAAGTCGTAGACTACTTCTTAGATTTCTTCACTTATCTCTTGTACAGTTGTTCAGGAGCATCTCTGGGGAGTGTCCAGCAATAGTCAGCCAGCATTGCAGTGGACTATTTTCCCTGGTATCTTTGTTCCATTGATGCGATATCTTGATGAAAATGTTCCCCATGTTCATCACTAACCTTACCACAGTTTTCAGGGAAGAAATCCAGATAGGAATGAAGGAAGTGGATCTTTAGAGACATATTGCAGCCAAGTTTCTAATACTGCATCAGCATGTCCTCTACTAGTTCCTTGTAGTTTTCTGCCCTAACATTCCCAAGAAAGTTTGTAGACACTAGGCCAAAAGCGTTCCATGCTTGTTTCGCATCACCCTGAAGCAAGGTGTTGAACCGGTCATCTCTGAAGAGCTCTCGAGTCTGAGAACCCACAAAAACCCCCTCTTTAATCTTTGCTTTGCTGAGTCGAGGAAGTTTTTCACGCAGGTATCGGAAAGCTGGCAAAGTCTGGTCCATGGCTTTCACGAAATTCTTCATCAAGCCTAGTTTGATGTGAAGGGGTGGTAGCAGGATTTTGTGAGCCTCGACCAGAGCTGGGTGCTGGATATTCTTCTCTCCAACTGCTACATTTTGTCTGCGAGTCCATTCCTTCCGCAAGTAGTGCAGTTCACTCGCTTGGCTATCGCACTCACATAAGAAACACATGTATTTTGTATATCCCTGCTGCAGTCCCATTAAAAGGGCAGCTAGCTTCAAATCACCACAGACGTGCCAGCTGTACTTGTTATACTCAATGGAACTCAGTAGCTGCTTTAAGGTATCATATGTCTCTTTCATGTGTACAGCATGTGCTACTGGAATAGATGGAAGACAGTAGAGTAGAATGGCCATTTTGATCATGTTAATTCTTCCAATCCATGAGCAAGAAATATTTTTCCCCTGCTTTGTGTTTTATTTCTTTCAACAATGTCTTATAGATTCCTTGTGTAGCTCTTTTACCTCCTTTGTTAGGTTAACTCCTAGATATTTAATTTTTTGTGTGTGGGTAATTGTAAATGGGATAAATTTCTTAATTTCTTCCTCTTCTATCTCATTGTGTACAGGAATGCAACTGATTTATGTGTGTTTATATCCTACCACTTTGCTAAACTGATTGTTTCAGTTAGTTTTTCCATGGAATCTTGAGAGTTTTCCATGTATATTGCAATGTCTTCAATTGAAATATAAATCCAACCAGCTATTGGTTTCATTGATATTTTGGGCTGTCTTTTTAATTTCTATTTCATATGTTGTCTTTGACTTTTATTATTTCTGTTCTTCTGACTTTTGGATGTGTTTTTTCTTGTATTTCTAATTCCTTAAGTTAATAAAGACAGTTGTTTATTTGAGCTTGTTTCTTGATGTGGGCCTGTGTAGCTATGTATTTCCCTCTTAGTACTGCTTTTGCTGCCTCCCACAAGTTTTGGATGGTTGTGTGCTTGCTTTCATTTGTCTTGAGGTATTTTTTTAATTCCCCCTTTGATTTCCTCATTAGCCCAGGGGTCTTTCAGTAATGTGGTGTTTAGTCTCCATGTATTAAAAGATTTCCCTGCTTTCTCTAGGCAGTTGATTTCTATTTTTATTCTTTTATGGTCTGAAAAGATGCTGGGTATGATTTCAATTTTCATGTAATTTTTTATATTTATTTTGTGTCCCAGAATGTGTTCTATTTTGGACAATGTCCCATGTGCACTTGAGAAAAATGTGTAAATGTGTATTCTGTCTTTTGGTGGTGTAGACATATATGTCATATATATATATATATATATATATATATATATATATATATATATATATATATATATATATATATATCTATGAGGTCCAAGAGATCTAATTCTCTATTTAAGGCTATTGTATCCCTGTTTATTTTGTCTAGTTGATCTGATCGTTGGTGAGAGTGTGACATTGAAGTCTCTTCCTACAAATGTGGTTTTTTCCAGTGCTTAATTTAGAGTTGCTAGTAGTTGCCTAATATATATATATATATATATATATATATATATATATATATATATTTGGTGCTTCTTCATTTGGTGCATATATTTTGATGAGTGTTATATTTCTTGATATATCATTCCCTTTATCATTGTTAGTGTACTTCTTTGTCTCTTGTTACCTTTTTTAATTGGAAATGTATTTTGTCTGATATAAGTAAGGTAATACTGCCTTCCTTAGAGTTCCATTTGCTTATAGGTTTGTTTTCCACCCCATTACTTTTAGCCTGTGTTTGTACTTGGAGCTTATCTTTGGAGTGTGTCTTCTGGAGACAACAGAGGGTGGATTCTGCTGGATACTCTGTGTCTCTTAATTGGTAAAGTCAGTCCTTTTACATTTAGAGTGATTATTGACATCGTTCATTGCTGCCATTTTATTCTTAATTTTGTGGGTCTATTTCCTTATTTAGTTCTTTGTATATCTTCCTCTTTTCGTTTTCAATGTGTAATCTTCCTCTTTTCAATATAAATGTGTAATCTTCTGTCTGGAGCTTTTGATATTTTCACTGTCCTTGTTGTATTTTTCACTTTGTTTATCTGTTGTCCTCCTGATTTCAGAAAGTATTAAGACTTGCTACGAAATTTTCAGTTTGGTTATTTCTATTGCATTACAGGTTTTCCCCCCTAGATTTTTGTCTTGATCCATTAATTGAGGTACCTTTCTCTGCATCTCCATTCTTTTTGGTGCTCTGTGTTTATTGCTATAGATTAAGCTAGACAGCTTTCCTTCCCAGGCCTCCTCTCATGGTCTTACATGAATCACAGGTCAGTGTTGGCCTTGGATGCTATGTTTTCTGTTGTTGTATTGGTTAAAACCTCATTGCTGTAGCTCAAGAGCCAGTTTGGGGTAATAGTCCAAAAGTCAAGCCTACTGAGTAGGAGCTGGGATGGTTCAGGTGTGAGGAGATTGCTGCTATATAGTGCCAAGGTCATAAGCCTTCTTCTGTGCTACAGATCAAGACTATCAGAGCACTATCAAATCAAGGCTTAATCCACCTCCAATGCTCTCCCAGAAGCCTAGACTTCAACTTATCCTTCAGTTTCAGCCTATTTCTGCTCTCAGCAGGTTTTGCAGGGAGAGCCTTTAACCTGAGGCTTAGACATGAGCACAAAGGAGACTGTGGGCTCAGCCAAGGGTAGCCAATGGTGAAATTGCAATCTGCACAGTAGTTAGGCAGTCCGGAGGGTTGCAAATCCCACATGGGCAGGGGCAGATATTTCTTGAGATCTCCAACACTAACTTAAAGAAGTCCCAGGCATCATCTGCTCCCCACCAATCCTTCAGATGGAGTTGTCTCAGGAACTGTGCACTTACCCTGCTATAGCAGGCCTGAGAGCTTGTGGAAAGTCCTGTGTCTAGGCAGAGTGGGGTGGCTATCTCTCTCTGTGCCTCATATTCATGATGGGACCATATCTCAAGATTTCCAACCTCTTTTTTTTTGGTAGTCTCAGTCTCTTAGTCTCAGTCTTTCCTCACTGTGATGACCTCTATTCTCTTCTAAATGCAATTGTTCCCATGCAGATTCTGTTCTGCTGTGTCTGCCTTCTTTATCAGGCTGAAAGCTTCTTCAGATCAGGAATTGTGCCTGACACTTCTTTATATAAAAAAACATTGCTTTTGCACCTCAAATGTCTACTAAGGACCACACAGAGATGGCCTCCTGAGGTGAATTTAGGCACTTCACAGTTGCAGGGAGAAACAACTGACCCGAGGGGTGGAGAATCTGGAATGGGGAATCCAAGGTGGCTGAGGACCACATGTAGGCCATGTACTCTCTGGGGGCTTGACTAAAACCTCAAGAGGCCTGCTACTGAGGCCCCAGTACTCTCCTCAGACACCAGGCAGCTGCCCATGATTTTTTACTCCAAAGAATGATCTTATTAATAAATGATACTGGAACAATTAGATAGCCAGATACAAAAGAGAGAGAGCAAGAGAGAGAGGGATGGAGGGAAGTTAGGAATGAGGGGAGGAGGAAGGAGGGAAGAGAGGGAGGGAGGAAGAGAGGGAAGGAAGAAGGAACCACTGTGAACCAAATCTTACACTATATACAAAAATAACTCAAAATACATTATGGACCTAATGCAACTTAAAACTATGAAACTACTAGAAGAAAACATTAAGAAATTCTCTGTGACTTTGGACTAGGCAAAGATCACTTACACATAATACCAAAGTCACAATCCATAAAAGAGAGAATGATATATTGAGCTTCTTCAAAACTAAGAACTTTCTGAAAGACATTATCAATAGAACAAATGACAAGGCATAGACTGAATGGAACTATTTGCAAACCATATATCTACTAAAGGAATATGAAAGAACATTGAAAACTCACTAAGAAAACAACAAACTCAAGTTCTTAAAAATGAGCAGAAACTTTGAACACATACACAAAAAGGCATAGGAATTATAAGTAAACACAATTAAAATATGACCAACATAATCAGTCACTCACTAGATAAACTCAAGTTAAAATCACAATGACATACCACAATATACCTGTTAGAGTGTCTACTTTTAAAAGACTGATCATACCAAATGTTGGCACAAATGGGTAGAAACTAGAACTTCAAAACACTGCAGCTAAGAATGCAAAATGGTTCAACTTCCTTAGAAAGTTTGGTAGTATCTTAAAAAGTTAAACATACACCTAGCAAAATATCCAACCATTTCTCTCCTAGGTACTTACAATGAGAAAAGACAGCACAAAGGCTTATATGCAAATGTAAATAGCAGCTTTGTTGTAGTTGTTAAAAAAAAGAAAATGAAATACTCCCAGCGGCCACCAATAGCAAATGGATGAATGAAGTATAGTCTGTCTACATAATGAAATACTATTCAGCAGTAAAAAGAAATGCTATACATAATGATATACATAATGATGGAATAAATCAAATATAATGCCGAGAGAAACCAGACCAAAGAGAGTAAATATTTTATTATTTCACTCATATAAAATTCTAGAAATTGCAAACTGATCTACAGTAACACATTAATGGTTGCTTGGGAATGCTGTAGAAAGGGGAGAAATACAATTACAAAAGGGCACAAGAAAAATTTTAGGAATGATGGATATGTTCACTATGCTGATTTTGGTGATGGTTTCAGGGTTGTATAAAACTTATCAACTTATATACCTTAAATGAATACAATATTTTTAAGTCAATTATAACTCAACAAAGCTTTTACAACTTATTAATATAAAAATGTAATCCAAGCTGTCTGGGTCCTGTTCTCACAGGCATTGCGTTATGTTGAGCTCCATAGAGACAGCTCCAGGGCAAGTGAGGGCCACAATGGTCTGGGGTGACTTTGCCATAGCGAGGAAAACTAATTAAACATGGGCAAAGAGAGCCTAGGAAGCTGAGAGGCAAAATGAGATCATGATCTTTTTTGTGCAAACTTCCTGGGAGCATAAGAAGGAGCATCTACATGCTTCAGTCAACTTGTCAGTTGACTGGAAAGTGCTCAGAAAGGTGGAAGACCACGTCTGCTAAAAAAGAAGGGAAAGTGTGAAGACATGGCAAAGGTGGGCAAAGTCCGTTATGAAAGAGAAATGAAAATTTATATCCCCCCTAAAGGGGTAACAACAACTAGTTTCAAAAGACGTTCAAGGATCCCAATATATCCAAGAGACCGCCTTTAATCTTTTTCATGTTTTGTTCTGTCACCCAAAACTCAAAGGAGAATATCCTGGTCTATCCATTGATGATATTGCAAAGAAACTAGAACTGATGTGGTATAACACTGCTGCAGATGGTAGACAGCTTTATTAAAAGAAGATGGATTAGTTGCAGGAAAAATACAAGGGCATTGTTGCATGCCAAGCTAAAGAAAACCCTAGATGGCCAAAAGATGAATTGCCAAAGCTGCATAAAGCAATAAAAAGAAGGAAGAGACGGAAGATGAAGATGATAAGGAAGAATATAATGATGATAATAAGTTGTTTCTAGCCCACTTTTCCTGTCTATGAAGCATTTAACCCCCTTATACACGACTCTCTTCTTTTTAAAGAAAAAAAAAATGAAATGTAAGGCTGTGTAAGCTTTGTTTTTAAACTGTTTAGTGCGTGTGTGTGTGTGTGTGTGTGTGTGTGTGTGTGTGTGTGTAGTTAACACTCTACTGGATGTCCACTGGATAGCCTGCCTTGGTGGTGTTTTCAGTAGCCACTAACCTCACCTGGCACAACGTGGGAGTTGTAAATGGCAGGAAAACATAAAACAGGTTCTTGTCGGTGCACAGCATAGATAGTTTTATATGGGGATGGGAGTTTTTCATATTCACTTGTTGATGCAGCTTATATGAAATAATTGCTATTATGTGAACTGAATAGCATTCTACAAACACAAAAGAAAAAAAAGTTGTAGTTATTTTGTTGAAAATCTGAATGCTCCTAAGTAAACACATTTTTATTAAAAAAATAAATATGTAATTCAAATATTATCAGATTATAATTTATAGTTTACATCTATAAATGGGTCATGAAGAGTAAACAAGTACCTTGGTGAGTTGGTTCAATGGAGACTGATACTATTCTGGTCTCCCAAATTTGGGGTTGTTGTTGTTGTTTGTTTGTATTTAGCAGCAATTGTTATAACCCTCCTCCTACACCAGTTGTGTCTCTGTTGGGAGAGGCAGGTGAAGGATTTCATGTCATCCCAAGGATTCTTCATACTTTAGAAAAAATGTTGATCTCCTCTGTTCTTTCATTGCCATTTTTTAAGTAATAATGATCATATTAAAAACTGTCTCTTATTAAATATCTTTTATGTGCCAAGCAGTTGATATGTATTAGCACAAATGTTCACAACAATCCCATAAGACATTTTCCCATTGTTCTGGTGCATTCGTGTGTTAAAACTCACATTGCTGTACTGCTATATTCACTGCAGCATTATCCACAGTAGCCGTATTGTGTCATAAAACTAACCAAAGTGCCCAGTGACAGGTGACTGGGTAAAGAAATTGGAGAATATATACTCAATGAAACACTACTCAGCTATTAAAAAAGATGAAAAAGTGACACTGGGAACAAACTGGAAGGATCTTGAGATGATTATGCTAAGTGAAATAAGTTAGAAAATGAAAGACAGATACCAGACGGTTTTACTTGCTTGTGGAATATAAATAACCAAAGAAGACAAACTGGCAAAACACAGCAAAAATAATTCTTAGATTCTATAAAAAATATATTGGTTACCAGAGGAAACGGAGCAGAGGGAAAGGGCCAGAAGAAGGAAGGGGTAGAACAGGGGAGTTTGAGAAGGATAAGTGAAGCATGTGAACATAAGCAGTTGTGAAAATGTACCCCCAGTTATATAGATAAGACCTGACAAATCATAAAATTTGAGAGAAAAACAGAGCAGCTAAAGTCTGGAAAAAAACATCTAAACTTGCTAGAAAACAGAATAGGATTAGGACCTAGACTTATCCACAAAAGCATACCTAGCATGATGAATTTCTTGTGTTCTGGTAGCAACACAAGTGCTGTCCCTGATCAAGAAAAGAACAAGATAGGGAGCGTGAAATATCTGAAATGTCCCACTTGGTATGCTTTACCTCTTCAGGTTTCAGGTCTTAAAAAAAACACTTAACCAAGTCCTCAATGTGTTCTACCAAACACTTTTCCCCTTGATTTTTAAACCCATGTGTTATTTCAGGAATAATAGAAACCATATGTTTCTGACATATTTATAGTTAAATCATCAAGATGTTGTTTTGTCAGAACTTTTTGATGTTTTCTGGGGTTTATTTTTTTAATGGGACCCTCCTAGAAGCAGCAAGTACCCATTACAAATAAACAAAAAGATCAAATATAAAATTAAAAAAAATAAAATAAAATAAAAAATAAAGCAAAAAGATCAAGTTGGGACCCAGTTTTAAATGGATCAAGTGGAATGGTTTGGTGACTTGGCAAACTGCATCATCTTTCCCTTGCCACAGAAGGAGTTGAGAATAGAATTTGGTGCTCAATTGTTATTTTGGAATTGTTAATCTGTTTCAAGCTTTGCATAAAATCATGAAAACCTGAGATCAGTTGGAATCACTTTGCTAATCTGGTATCAGTGCAAAACCCATTTGTGGAGTCCTGGAAAGCCAAATACAAAAGGTAGAAGGTAAATCTATGTATCAGTTTATGAGAGTTGATGAAGTTTAAACCTTTAAATGGACTACAAAAATGAACCCTTTGAGGAAGATAGAGTTACAGTTGTTCAACCTGTCCCATGTTAGCTCTAATAGGTGTTTCAGTGCCCCAATATACAGTCTTCCTTCTTGTTGAGGATAAACTCAGCTGTAATCCACAGTCCGCCCCCCCACCCGAGGATTCTGCTGAAGGCAAAGACAGCTTCTCAATTATGCCTTAGTGTATCCAAAACTTTATTTGATTTCAAATTCATTGGAGAGAAGCCAAATGAATTTGATAGAAAAGGTGTGGTTTTCAGAGCATCTCTCTTAGCGTCCCCAAGATGGTCCTGGTGAGCAATGGAAATAAACAGACTCAGTTTCAGAACCCACACTATGGCTTACTGTTTGCATGTCCTAGGGCAAGGTCTTTAACTCATCCACAGTTCAATTTCTTCATTAATAGAAGGAATATAAGACTGTCACTCCAGTGGCTGTGTTAATTGGTGACACTGAAACATAAGAGGTTGAAATTCATAACAAACTGATGTTGTTATTCTGACACAAGAAAAGATGGGGAGAAAAATCTTAAATATTGATTCAAAGGAACAGCATTTTCTGCTTCAATGAACTGCTAATATACTTCAAGAAACATTGCTTTCCTTATCCCAAATGTCTGAGAATATCCATATCTGTGTATTTTGAAACCTTATGTATTCATAAGACTTTAGAGATGGAATGTGGTCTAATTTTATAGATGAGGTGGAAATGGAAATTAGCAATGTTGAAGGACTTGTCCAAGGTCTTGACACTTTTAGAATTTTGAGATAAGCTCCCAGGCTGAGTTTTTGCCACCACATTCCAGTTCCCACTCTGTAGTATCTTTTTTACTTGCCATTATTTTCATTTCTTTTAACCACAGTACTATATTTAAAGCATAATCCAGAATCAATTTGTTCTATTAAAAAAATACCTGTCAACTCAATAGTTCTACCTGGTTGTCTCTGCTGGGATCTTGGCCAGGTCATGATGGAAAGTTTTGTCCTCAGGGAGTATCAGACGTGTGGTGCTGGTAGAATGTTATGGAACACCACAGTCAGCTGACACACAGAGAGGCCTGCTTGTGATTACTAGGAAACTCAGGGGGAATGATGGGTTTGGGAAACATTTTTGTAGGGTTTTGCTAACGGAAAAAAAGGGGGAATCTGGCATATGTTAATTGACAGATTATTCCAGAAGAGTGTCCAAAAAATGTAAAATATAAATTGGCAAATTCAAGAATGTCTGAAGCATGGAACTTTGCTGAGATGTTCGTGTGCATTGAGCTGAGTGATGACATTTGCATTCAAGCCAAACTCCAGAGAGTTCTGAGTCATAATTTCCATTTTCCATCCCATTCCCACCCAGCCTCTGATTTTTGAACATAGATCATGTAAACTGTATTTTTTGGGGGGAGAGGGTGTTTTCCAGATTATCTTGATTATTGCTTGGCTTGACTAAATTGATCCATTTGCACCAATTCACTTCACCAGGCAGTGTGTACTGAGGCTCCAGGAGGTTGCTATCCCTATGCAGTGGGAGAACTTGAAGGAAAATAAGAAAAAGTTGACTTAACTTGGAGCTGGGACTCACAGATATGTTCAAGGGAGAAAATGGTCAACAACTTGCTCCAGAAAGGGAAGAACCGGTCTCTCTTTGAATGAAGTAGCAAGAATGAAAGCAGCGTCTTTGTAACAACACTGCTCTTTAGAGTAGGAGAAGGGGTCACTTATATTATGTCAACTTACAGGCCCCCAGCCCACCCACTGCACCCAAGGCATGCCACGGTTTTTTGGACAGGTTAGCCTATCCCTGGACAGGTTAGCTGTTCTCAGTTAGGGAAGTCAGGCATAGGGTAAATCCAGGAGGTTCGAGAAGACATCAACCAATGGCTTCTGACCACTTCCTAAAAGGAATTTTGTCTTTAAACCTCTCCCTTTATATTTTTGTTTCTTGACCAATAGATTTTAAGACCTATGTCTATTTAGCCTTTATTTTACGACTTAATAATAGCAGATGCTTGGTACCCCCTCTCCCCCCCAGAAAACCCTTGGCATTGACAGGTTCCTTACTCGACCCCCGAGGCCCCATGTGGGTTTGCTGCAGCCACTGGAATGTGCTCTGCTGTGTATCAGGGAGTTAACTGGCCCAGGGGCACCCCACAGTGACATTTAGACAAATAGCCAGATGGAACAACTCTGAGCTGTGTCCCTCACAGAGAACCAGCAATATTGAGCCCCACTTGCCCTCGGGGGCAAACAGCTCCCTCGTTCACATTGCACTGGCAGTTCTCCAATCTTCACTCTCTCCTTCCCACCATCGCTCACTGGAGCGCCTATGGGATCATTGCCCAAGTACACAACTTGCTCCTTAATCCTTGTTTTAAAGTCTGCTTCTGAAGGGCCTAACATAAAATATGGAGTTTATGTTATTTAATAAGAACTCATTAGGCACAGGTACCACAAACATTGTGGGGGACGCAAGAGGTGCAGAGAAGGAAGGAGAAACACTAGGTAGAAAAAGCAGAGGTACTCACTTTTACGTTTTTAAAGGAGATTAAGGCAGATACACAAACAACACATAAGCAAATGGCACAAAGTGAAAAGCTCAAAAAAAGTTTAGGTTAAAAAATTATTTATTTAAATTAAAAAAAAAGGGAGGAAACAACAGGCTTAGAAGGGAAAATGGGAATTCTTAGTGGTGAGCCAGATTAGGGCTCACCTAGAGCATGAGCGTTATTGAGACAGATAGATGCAGGTGAAGAAAGTCTTCTCAAGGAGAGTTGCCCATTCTGGTCCCAATGGTAGATCCTGATGAGGCTGGAAACTCCTGCCTTAACATCCCCAGCTATGGACTAGAGGGACTATCATTATAGTTCCTCTAATCAGAGTTCAGATCTGAAAAAAACTGGCTTCAGTGGACAAGTCAGCCTCCCAGGGAGAGTCTCTTGAATATCAGTTAAATTAGGAAATTGACAAATTGCAGGAGGGAGGGAGGCAAGAGACTATAGTGACCATGCATTTTAGTTTCTGCTTTCTAATATTTTGACATCTGGGGCCTTGCTGATTTTGGAGGAACTGCCCCTCCCAGGGGTAGCCAGTTCCTAGAGATAGAAAATAATTTGCTTTTAAGCAGCTCTCACAGTCTCACTATCCACCTCCCCTATGACGCCAGAATCAGTTACCAGACAACTAGGGAGAGATTCCACTGTAATTGTTCAGATTGGCCCATCCTGGTTTATGCTCACAGTATAGACTCTGGCCCACAATTCTCTCCTCTCTCTACACATCTTGCCTGACCCAGGTTCCTCCCTGTGTGTCCCCATTCCCACCTCTTGGCCTATGTAACAAGCTCCCTCTTGGGTATGTAACAAGCCATCTTTTCATTGACAGTCGTCTCGTGGTCTGTTGGCCTTACTCTCCCTCCCATTTTCTTTCAGTATACCTTAGATCCAAGAGAAGTGTTTTACCTGGAGTGATGCTCTTGTTCCTGAAGAATGTTCCAAGTTTCCTTACTGCAGGCTGCAGGATTACTAGGTTGGTTTGCTGTCTTCCTTCATTGCCACCTATCCCTACATGTAAACTCTTCATTGTTTTTTTGTCAATTTGAATCTTTTTTAAATTGTTTCTTTTTTTCCCTCAAATTATGTTTATTGAAGTAAAATATGCTTACATCTTTGTATCTACTCTGGAGTTTATAGCTTTAAACCTCTACAAATATATACTTTCAAATCTGCCCATCACTGTAACAGTATAATCTAAAAAAGGGAGGCTCCAGGTTCCCTGCCCCACCTAAGGAAGGTGAGTCATGAGGAGAAACTGAAAAGGACTTGGGAGAGATTTGGAGAGAAGACTTGGAGGAGGAGGCATGTGGAGCAGAGAGATGAGAACTTCCTCCTGCTTCTCAGCTTTGGACTTGCACCAGTGACTTGTGGGATATGGAAGACATACATGGGTGAAAGACCTATGGGGAGGCTGACAATGGCAGACTTTAACTTGATTTGTACTCTGATTTTAGTCCTTTTGACCCAAACTTGCCTGACCTCTTCTGCCCCTTTCCTATCTGCTTTAGACTTGTGGCAAGTTTTTGGGCCTCAGTGGCCCCACATTAGGCCAACCCCGTTTGATTGGCTATTCATCCACAGGCAATGGGTAATTTTGGGTGTTTCAATGGGAAACTATAGCCTTCCTCTTAACTCCTCTCTTTGCACACTAATTATATTAAAGTTCCCTATTGAAGGTCTTATGTACTAAGACTTGTCTTTATGTTATGGAGGGAAGAATTAATTTAGAGTATGCAAGTTTGGGGGTTTTAGGGTGCCCTTCAGTCAGCTTGCTAACACTACCAATGTCACAACAATCCTCCATCATGTTGCATTGGGCCTCTTGTTTCCCCATTCACACTCCACTGCTCTCCCCCTCAGTTACATAGTTAGATCTTAACAGTTTATTATTGGTTTGGTTTTGACTGACCCTTTGTCACATTTTTCTATGTTATATTTTTCTTATATGTACAAGTAAGACTACCAGTGTTTGTCTTTTTCCTTCTGTCTTATTTCATGTAGGATTATCCTTTCCTATTCCATCTATTTTGTTGCAAATATCGGGAGTTCATCCTTTTTATAACTGAGTGGTATTCCATTGTATATGTATATACATACTGATTCACTTCTCAGTCCTTGGGCACTAGGCTGTTTCTATGTCTTAGCTATTGTAAATAGGGCTGCAATAAACATACGAATACATATATCCCTTTGAATTAGTGTTTTTGTACTCTTTGGATAGATACCTATAACTCGAATTGCTGGGTCATGTAATAGATCCATCTCTAATAATTTGAGAAACCTGCATACCATTTTCCACTGGGACTGGATGAATTCATATTTCCACCAACAGTGTGCAATTACTTCTTTATCTCCACATGTTTGTTGTTTCTGGCTTTTTGATATTGGCCATTCTCATAGAGTGAGATGGTGTCATTGTGGTTTTGCCTGACATTTACCTGATGATAAGTGACGATGAGCATTTTTTCATGTGCCTGCTGGCCATCAGTATTGGAAATCTGTATTGGCCATCTTCTTTGGAGAAATGTCTACTTAGCTTTTCTGCCCATTTTTTTTATTGTATTCTTTTTGTTGAGTTGCATGAGTGCTTTGGAGATCTTGGATATCAATCCTTTGTCAGATGTGTTATATGCAAATATTTTCCCCCTCTCAGTAGAGTGTCTTTTTCTTTAACTGATAATGTCTTTTTCTCTGAAGAAGCTTTTTGGTTTGTTGTAATACCATTTGTTTATATTTGCTTTTGCTCTCTTACCTTTGGAGACCAGTTCACAAAGATATCACTAAAGCCAATATTGCAGGGTGTTTTACCTATTATTTTCTTCAAGAGATTTTGTAGTTTCAGGTCTTATATCTGTGTTTTTAAATCAATTTGGATTAATGTTTCTGTAAGGTTTAAGATAACAATCTAGTTTCATTCTTTTGAATGTGACTGTCAAGTTTTCCCAACACCATTTGTTGTAGAGACTCTCTTTTCTCCAGTGTGTATGCTTGATGCACTTCTGGTATAACTCTCCATAGTTTATTTCTAGGCTTTCAATTCTGTTCCATTTGTCCATGTGCCTGTTATTGTTCCAGTACTATACTGCTTGAATCATTGTAGCTTTGTAGTATAGTTTGAAGCCTGGGAGTGTGATGTCATCACTTTTTCTCTTTAGTGTCAGGATTGCTTTGACTATTCAGGGTCTTTGTGGTTCCATATGAATTTCATTATTATGTGTTCTATTTATTTGAAGACTGCTATTGAAAGCTGATAGGGATTACATTGAATCTGTATATTGCTTTGGGTAGGATAACCATTTTATCCATAAACAGTGAATATCTTTCCATTTAATTATATATTCTTCTACTCTTTTAACAATATATTATAGTTTTCATTGTATAGGTCCTTTGTTAAGTGACTCTTAGATATTTGTTTTTATTGCAGTTGTGAATGGGATTACTTTTTAGATGTTTTTCTCTTCAAACTTATTGTTTTCCTATAGAATCACAACTATTTTTTCAGATTGACTTGGTACGCTAACTCTTTACTGAATTTATTTATTTTAATTAGCTTGTACTGGAGTCTTTAAGGTTTTTCATGTATATTATCATGTCACCTGAAAATAATAAAAGTTTTACTCTTTTCACAATTTGTGTTTATTTGTTGTCTCTCTTGCTTGCTTGCTTTAGCTAAGACTTCCAGTACTGTGTTGAATAGCAGTGGTGAAAGTGGACAAACTTTTCTTGTACCAGATCTTAGAGGAAAAGATTTATACTTTCCACTATTGAGTATGATGTTGGCTGTGGGTTTTTATATATGGCTTTTATTATGCTGAGGATGTCCATCTATTCCCAGTTTTTTAAGGGTTTTCATGATAAATGTATGTTGAATCTTATGAAATGCTTTCTCTGCATCTATTAATATTATAATCTGATTTTTCTCTTTCCTTTTGTTGCTGTGATGAATCACACTTATTGATTTTCAAATGCTGAATCATCCCAGTGTATGGAATAAATCCTATTTAGACATGATTATAATCCTTTTGATGTATTGTTGGATTCAATTTGCCATGTTTATCAGAGAAATTTGTCTGTTATAAAGTGTATTTGGAAGCTTTCCCTCTTTCTCTATTTCTTAGTGTGTGACCAAGGGGCATCAAGGCAGCCCCAAACTTGCATGCCCTAAAAGTTTCCTGCCATTCACAGCATACAAAAGAAATACACTCTAAGTGTATTTAAGTTTTGATAGAATTAGTTTACATAGAGAAAGAAGAAATTTCCTAGTATGACACCCTAATAAAACACCCCAAATTACCCATCCCTTCATGGGCAAATGCCCAAACAGGATCATCCCAAAGCAGGGACACTGAGGCCTGAAACTTGCCACAAGTCTAAGGCATCATCTGGTGAGAAACCATAGGAAACGGGTTTTGAAGCAGGTGCTAGAAATCTGGGACAAAAGAAGATACAACATCAAGAAAATGACTGCCATTGTCAGCTTCCCCTCATGTCTCTCACCCATCTATCTCTTCTAAGTATCTACATGTCTCTCCTTCCATGCCTCCTTCCCAGAAGTACCAGGGCATAAGTCTATTTGCAAGAACAAAAGCTCTCCTCTCTAGCCCCTCTGTTTTCTGTGTTACTTATCTTCACCTAAGTATTCCACCCATAGTTCCCAGTAACTAGTCCAAGGCAATGGTATGTATAAGGGGGCTGAAAACAGGGTACCTCCCCAGAACAAGTTTTCCTTTTCATTTATTCTCCACCATTTCTATGGTGACAAAGGTTTGGAGTATATCCTCAGGAAACAGTTTTTTCCTGGGGTTCCAGAGTGTTCAAAAGAAATAACAGTTACTAGACATTGTCCATGGATTGCCAGTGTGGCAAAGTCCTCTATTTTTGGCAAGTAGTTTATTAGTCCAAGCTGAAAGAAAAAAAATCTAGACATTAGTTAAACGAGTAGCAAAGTATCAGGAGGAAAAAAAAACCTCAGAGAAAAAAAAGAAAAATCTTAAAGCTGGTTCAACATGTTTTAAAATCATTTTCTCTCTACCTTCATCCCAGTTCTATAGTACAGCAAAATGCTTTGGTAAACTAAAACTAATTTTAACCCTTTTGGCCTATTTTTGCACAATCTCACAGAGCAAAATAACCAAGCAGAATTTTGTTGGCTTTGTTAGAATGCTCCATAAGGCTTGCAGTGCTCTCTCAACATCTGGTCTCCGCAGGCGTCAGGATCAAAGTTAGTCTTATCAGACTGCACCTGAGGTTTCCTCTTCTTGAGTTTCCCAGGACTTTTTGTTCTGGGATTTCCAGTCCTGCCAGTGGAGGCAAGCTGCCCCACCATCCTTGGAGGTCTCTGGAACCCTACAAGGAAAGTGGCATGCTCTCTTCTTGGCTCAGCTCAAATTCAGCTCCCAGAAGAATTTCAATCAAAGCCACATAATAAAACATGTTTCCAATTTTCTAGTTTAAGAAGACACAAATAAAATTTCCTGTTGAAATTATGCTAAGATAGATACATGGCCATGAGTAATAAGATTCTTTGTCACTTTTCCATATTATGAAGTTAGTTCTGCTAACTTCAAAAAAAAATGCACATTGCTGCAAATCCTGGTCAGCCAAAAAATAACCAAACAAACCAAAAAAAAAACAAAAACCAAACAAACAAAACCAAACAAACAAAAAACTGTATCATTTCAATCAAAAGTTTAGCAAAATTGTATTCATCTCCAATAGTTCATCCAATCCTGTGTAAAAAATTTCACTCTTGAGTTTTCCATTGATTAGCATGAAGCAAGGTTTTTCCTCCATTAATTTCTCCAAAAGCAATTAGACAAATGAATCAAAATTAAAATATGATAACCTAATAGACAAGGGAATTTGTTCAATATTATAACTTAAAATATTACAGAATAATAATCAAAAATGATAAGCAATTTACATATCAGACACTTAAAAGGTTTTATATATATTTAAAAATACCAATATTAATGTTTATATACATGCCAAGGTTAAACTTTTCTTCCAAGAGACGGTTCTTCCCATCAAGTTCCGATGTGCCAGATAGGTTGAATTCATATGTCTTTCCTATGAAATAATTTTCTCCCATGGAAAAACTTTTAAGGAGTGTCTCAGGAGCTCTACTGAGGTTCCATAAAATTTCCTCTAACTAATCAAATAAAAGACTACCAATATTTTCCTAATTTAGATTTCTGGTAAGTTTTATAAGTATAAAGATAACTAATTACAATGAAGACTCCAACTAAACTCACTAGTACAATGATAACAGTTAACCCTTAATCTTTTTTATTTTGAGCCCATAAGTGGAAATTTTAACTTTCAAAAAAAACCCTTAAATTCAAACTCTCATTTTACCTGATATTAAGAGATTCCACATACCCAACATCAATAACCCGGATAGAAGAGGGGAAATACATATATATATATATTCAATACAACTTCATAGGCATATTGTTTCAAACCAACCATTAAATTTAAAGTTAATTCCCATTGTATTTCTGAACTCAAGATTTTTACAGGCACAGCCTATATTAATTTTTATTCTTAGTGGCCAAAAAAATTAGGTGCAAAATGGAAGACATGCAGACTTCAACATATAGACACAATATTCGTTTAAGCCCTTTCGAATACCTTTTACAACTGCAGTTTTAGTTATAGTTGCAAAGGCACAATGCTATTTCTACATTTCTTACAAGGACAAAGCCTAGATTTTTTTCCTGATGCTAATTTTGTTTCCATTGCCTGATAGAAAGGTAGTTTTACTCACATGATAGTAGCCAGGCTGTTTGTTCACCTAAACCATAGATGTAAAGGTAAAAAGAGTCTGCAAAGAGACAAACATGAAAAATCAAATAGTCTTATAAAAAAAAACCCTCACAACAATAAATAAATAAATAAATTAATTAATTAATTGGAAAACCAAAATCAAAATCAACTTTTTTCTATGGAGTTAAATTCAGATCCCTAAAGCTGGAGAGTAAGGTCACACAGGTCCAGGTGTCATCCCACATACTTACAATTGGAAATAAGTAAAAAGGTTTAGCTGGAGCAGGTAGCAAGCTCACGACCTCGCTTATCACCTCCGAGCTTTCAGTGTTCATTAGAAGTCAATCCTGGGGTGTCCTATAACCGAAGCTGAAAGAGAAAAAAATCAAAATCATATCAAGTCCCCCAAACTGGGGAAGGACAAAAGGGACATCAAAACTAGTGCAATGCTTTATGAAAGAAATATATCACAACTGGCTTTTATGAAAGAAACATATCACAACTGGCTTCCCATGAAGTGGGAGGTTCTGGGCTGAGTTTCTGAGGCCCACAGAGGTTGTTGATCATATCAAATAGAATCCTTTCTAAACAGACCTCCCTCAGTAGGAAGCCAGGGCCTTAGAACCTTGTTAGGCACCAGCAGTTAGATAAGTCCTAGAATTCAAATGAATTTGAATGGCAGGTGTAGCCAACACAAACTTTACGCAAAAATTTCCAGTGTCAAATCGCTTCAAACTTAATCCAGTAAGAGTGCTCTAACTTTTCTGGCCTATAAGCCCGCAGCGATCACAAATAAGAGGCCAAAGTCACAGAACTTAAAATATTCCAACAAATGTTGGCACAAAATGAAAAGTAAAATCTCAGAGAACTAAAATGAAGAAAAAAAAAAATCAAACTTCTGAGTTCCACAGCAGCCCGTCATAGGAGGTCAAGTGCCATTTTGGAAACTGGAAACTGTAAATCTCAGGAGGAAGGGGAAGTTATGTTGCCACAAGGCTTCATACTCCATCTTGGACATAGCATGTGGTTTTAAACACCATCTTTTTTTTTATTTTTTTAATTTAATTTTTATCCTTTACATTACTGTGTATCTCCCGTAGGTTTCCCACCACCAAGTCACCCATGAACCATCACCATAGTCCCTTGTAAACACCATCTTTTGAGTAAAACTTATTACTACCACTCAGAAAATCTTCAAAAATATCAAACCTCTGAGCTGATGAATAGAAATGAAGTGTGCACATACACACGAAGTCTCCACAAGGCCCAGACTACTTTTTTTTAATCTAAGGGTCAGCAAAAAAAAAAAAAAAAAAAAGAAAGCGAGTAGACAGGAAGGGAATGGGCATGACTCCAGTCTCTGTGCGGCCTGTATTCTAGAAGTCCACTGAGGGAAGGTCTGTGTGTGCAATAAGCCTGGAAGTGTATTCTCTAATAAGGCCTACAAATGGAGAAGGACAGGTGCTGTGAGTGAGGCAGAGGTTACCAGCAAGTAGGTGGAGGAGCAGTGGCTGTGTTCTGTGTTCTGGGGAGCACTGTCTAGAAGTCTACTTCAGAAAGCCCCTGTGTGAGATATGTTCTGTGACAGCCCCAAGCAATGGACCAAGCAGACCATGTTGGCTGTGACCTCCCATGTTAGGAGGTATTGGGAGGGACATAATAACCTAAGGACACAAAAGGAATGACTACTAAGGCAACTGATCTACCTTAAATTGAGAATGTGTGTTCATCAAAAGATTCCATTAAGACCTCCCTGGTGGTGCAACAGGTTAAGCACAGCACCATGAAGCTATCCAGAGCCACTGCAGCACGAGTTCCATACCCGGCCAGGGAGATTCC
The DNA here is from genome assembly GCA_004024925.1 of Scalopus aquaticus. Lineage (NCBI taxonomy): Eukaryota > Metazoa > Chordata > Mammalia > Eulipotyphla > Talpidae > Scalopus > Scalopus aquaticus. The sequence goes on along the minus strand of PVIJ01003078.1, from coordinate 114,829 downwards.
CATCTGGCACAGCAGACCTCTCCTGCCTCGCCCGCTGCTCCCCTCAGCAGTGTATTTCTGATGTGCCTGTTCTGCTCCCCGCTCTGTCTCTGGTGAATCCTCTCACCCCCTGCACCTCTGGCCTGTACCCCGGCTTGTATGCATAAATAAATAAATCTTTAAAAAAAAAGATACCATTAAGAGAGGTAAGATGTAACTCACAGAGTACAAGAAAGTATCTTTAATTAAAGTACCTTTAATATGTATACTGGCAAAATAACTTGTACTTAGTATACACAAATAATTTTTACTGAGTTAAAGAATTGAATAGACATCATGAAAAAGGAAAGTCAAAGTGGTAAAAAGCACACACAAAAAGTGCTTGATATCTAACAATACCAACAGTGGTCAAGGTGTATGACAAGAACTCATGCACTGGTGGTGAAAATGCAAATTGACCAAACCTCGTTGAAAAACTGTTTAGCAACACCTGCTGGAGCTGAAAGTATACATACATGGTAACCCGGCAAATCTACTCCCAAATATTGTCAATAGATTGGTATGAAGTCAAATGAAATAGTAGGTATGGCGATGTTTCACGAGCAACAGGCCTCTCAGGGGCAAGGGGCAAGAGTCGGTGGGACTTCATTCTATTGGGACTTCTTTCTATTAGGAACTCATATTTTGTAGGGTACAGGAGGTTGGTTTTGGGATTAGTTGGTTTGTGTTTGAATCTGGGCTCTGGCACTACTATGCTGTGTACTTTTGGAGAAGAAACAACGCCCACTACTCATTACTCTTAGGGCTTCGAGGCCTCCCAGTGATTAAACCTTTAGATTTCCTCTCAGTTGTGGGCAACATCGTTACATAGTTAACTGACTGGGATGCCCAACTGCATGCACCAAGCAAAGGTCCGATGTTTTCGTTCAGCGTCTGAGCTCTGCTGGTGCAAGACTAAGCAGCTAAGGGGGGCAGTTTAACTTGGCTGAATGAGAGCAGAATTTGCCACAAAGTGGCAGAAGAGAAGACCTATGCCAGTTCTTTATTTAACATGGTAATAAGGGCACCTACATGCATAACAAAGGACAGGACTTCCCTGGAAAGAGGTGAGGCAAGAGCAACACTAATCCGAAGCCTTCCTTTCAATGTAATTTTCTTGCTAAGCAGGTAAAATGGGCTTGTTACTTTCTCTTATTTGTCTGCTGACCTTTTTTGGCCACATGCATAAAGTTGATCATTATCTTCCTAGAAAGTTATCCAAATGTGTATAGACTCTGCAACACAAACTACAAAGGTTCAAAGTCAACTTTGCTGCTTACAAGGCATGTGACCTGGGACAGGATACTTAAACTGCCCATACCTCAGTTATTGCATGACAGGATACTTAAAGTGCCCGTACCCATAAAATAGCAGTAGTGATACAAGCCTACCTTAGGTCTTGTGAGGATCAAAGTGAGTTCACAGGTTAAGCATTGAGGACAGTGCCTAGTGCAAAGTGGTACATGAGTATTTGCTATTTTGACCTTGTAAGGTCCTTTACTATCTTTTTACGACTCTATAATGGCTTGCCTAGAGCACCTATTCAATAAACATCCCTTGCCTCTTCGTGACTTTCAGTGTTCTCACCACAAAAGGAAATGGTAATTCTGTGACAGGACATGGAGTAATCATTTTACAATATATAAATATATCAAATCAACATGTGGCACACCTTAAAATTACACAATGTTTATGTCAATTATATCTCAATTATACTGGAAATAAATAAATAAATGAATAAATAAATAAATAGTACCTTCACTGCATTTTCTCTTTCTCCTTCTTCTCTCTCTTTGTCCCTCCATCTCTCCAGAGACTTTTTACTATCCATTTTCTTATTCACACACATTCTAGCACTTTTACAATTCTATGACTAACACATTTATGTTTTCTTGTTATAAATTTTTAATTATTTGTGTAATTTATAGGAATTCATATTGAATGAGATAGTTTAATAGATTTTGGAGATGTCTACAAAATTACTGATGTCTGATCTTAATTCTCTTCAGAGTAGCAATTTAAGGAATTGTTAAAGAACATAATGGTGTAACCAGGCTGAGTCCGGTAAAGGTAGTGCCCCCTGGAGGGGGTTTGCTGATGAGAATGAATAGCCCCAGGGAAAATGCTAAGTTTGCAGCTTGAGAGTCTGATGAGATATTAAAGTGACTGAAGGAGAAGGGGAATTCAGTGGCCATGATGTGGGAATGGAAGAAGCAGTCGCCATGATGCAGGAATAGAGGAAGCAGTAGCCACGATATAAGAAAAGAAGAAACATTTTTGAATCTTCAGTGATTTTGGGGCCAGCGACTTTGGATGCTTTGCAAGTAGCCAAGCGATGGAAACTGCTCCCAGTTTTGTCTTTACTGCAGCTGAAGGAAGAAGGCAGAGGCCCAAAGCCGGCGCCTTCCTAAAATGCGTGAGTGCAGTCTGCTGGGCCATCTGGCTGCTGTAGTTGCTGTTTGCAGTTGTTGGCTTGGTGCTGTGCTGGAGCACCACAGCAGTTTCAGGAGCATCTCCAGTTGTGTTCTGTGTCGTCCTCGTGAGCTGGAACCTGTCCTACAGTCTGATTGTTGTGCGTCTGCAGAAGGAAGACGCCATTGTGGAAACATGGCCTATTGTTTGAAAGAGGAGCTCCATGTCAGCAGTGGCGGGAAGACGCCACCTTTGTTACTTTTCTGGGACTTAACGGACTAGACATTGCTTTAAGTAAGGTAAACGGCCATATGTTGACTTCAGTAATTCTTTGCTTTTCCCTGTTTGTTAAATAAATCCCAATGTTATTGTTCCCTAAGTCTGAGTAGTCTTGCAACTGTGCGTGTGGGTGCAGAACCAAGAGAGTGACCAGTAAACAATCTGGGCACTGCCTTTGGCCAAACTTTGAAGCCCCATTTTCCCTGTATCAATGGGACTTGTGCTTTTTATAAAATATTTAATGTTCAGAAAAATTTTTTTTAAAACTTTGATGTAACATTCAACCCCATTCACCATAAATATAAATATCTGAGAAAAGAATCTGATGTTGCACAGCAATTAAAATGTTAAGATTTAACTACTGTTAGAAAGACAAAGTTAAAAAAGCGCTGTGGTAAAAAAAGTAGGGAAAAAAACAAGTTGGAAACAATAAGATAATATTTTAAAAAAGATACAGTAACAAAAACTACAAAGAGAAAGAAGGATCGCTTCACAGGTTAAAGACAAAATCCTGATTTACTCATGAATAAATCCAGAAAAGCAAATATTCATGTTTCTCACTATGTTCAAAATGTATCTATGAATATATTTAACAGATTATGGGGAATTTAGGATATAATAGCAAATGGGTCCTTTGGTGAAGTGAGCCTTAAAAGAAATCATTCAACATCATCTCCTTATACTATTATGAAAGGGGTCTGTGCTGGCCTTTGTGACTTAGAGGAGTTTAAGTAGCAACAGAGAGGATGACTAAATGTTGGGTGAGAGGCAGATGGATGTTAAATGGACAGGAAGGCAAGCTAGAGAATTATTTCTAGTAAATATCTGCAGTGAAGTAAATCATATGTACAAGAGAGTACACAAATCATGAGTGTACAGAAACATGTAACTGATAATCAGATCAGGACATTGAAAAAAAAGTTTTTGTTTCCCGTGACAGAGACTATGCTGCTTCTCCCAGCAAATTCACTATTCTGACTTCCATCATCACAGATCAGCTCAGCCTTTATATTTTGAACATTACATAGACATATGAATTCATTAGTGTTTCTTTCAGTCAGCACAATGTTTTTGAGATCTTTCCATGTTGTATGTGGCTATATAGTCATGCACTGCTTAGCCATGGGAATGTGCCCTGAGCGATGTGGAATAGGCTGGTTTCCTTGGATGTGAATGGTCACAGACTGGATGGGACAGCCAGCTGCGCACCTAGGCTACGGGTATAGCCTCTGTGGGCCAGTAGTATGATGTGGTTGATTGCTGACTGAAACATCATTAGGTGATACATGTCTGAGTTTTTTTGGTCTCTTTGTTGGATAATATTCTTCAGCTGGGACATCCTGCAATTTATTCATTCCATCGTTGGCCAACTTTTGGATTTTCAAATGGGGACTGTTAGTTACAAAGAGGATTGCTGTGTATATTCTAATTCATGTGTAATAAAGACAATATACACACATTTGTTTAAAAGATTTTGAAAATTTCTGCAGTTTTAATTGACTTTTTTTGTATTATTTTTGTTGAGGTTACATGGGGTTATATCACTTCATATGACTCAGAGCTATAGGTTCACACCATTCTAGATACATGTCACCATGCCATACCCACCACCATAATCCTCCACTATAGTCTTTATCTTCTAACCCTCATAAGACCCTTTCCCCCTAAGTGGATCTCAATTCTATAGTCAGATTTCTATGGTTTGTTTTGTTTTTGTTTTGTCAGTTCTTTTGTTTTTTCTATATTTCACATGTGAGTAAAACCATCTGGTATTTATCTTTTGCCTTTTGACTTATTTTGCCTAGTACAATCATCCCCATTTCTACCCATGTTATTGAAAATGATATAATTTCATGCTTTTTTCTAGCTGAGTGGTATTCCATAGTGTGTGTGTGTGTGTGTGTGTGTGTGTGTGTGTGTGTACACATATATACTTGGGAAAGTTTTCTCAGTTTGCCACAAATAATAGGATAATGACATCAAATTCATAGGCTTGTGAGGATAAGTGAGATAGTGTGTTTTAGTGCAGTTCCTGGGAAAAATAAGCACAAGAGGAGGGAAGCCCTTTGTCACCAAGAATAGCTTAATTACTCCCATACAAGGACACAGTGGAGATTTATGCTTTACTAAGGCACAGCACCAAAGATCCTATGACATGATCCTGAACAAGTTACTTCACCTTTCTGAGCCTCAATTTGTCATTTTGTAAACTGACTTAAGATTTGTGAGATATGACAGAGATAATGGATATCAGACAATCCTGCAAAATGTTCCCTTTTTTCTTAAATTCTAAATTGGGATGGAAAAGAAAGTTTGGGGAGCACAGCAAACAATTCATAGTTTCTTTGCAATCACAGGAAAGTTGTGGTAAAACCAGCCTCCAGACAAAGATTTTCAAACTGCTCTGCTCAGCTGGCATTGTCACAGAGAAATACTGTCTTCCTACTTTTTTTGTTTCTTCTTGCCATTATACTGGCTGCTGGCACTGAATAACTACTTTGGGTCCTTCCCCTCCCTCCCTGCTCCCTTGTTCACTTGGGTTGGCCCACCTTAGCTACAGCAGGTTGCTGATGATGGCCTCATTCTTCTCCTTCCTCAGCTACTCCTATATTCCCTGCATGCCACCCCCTTGATAAGTCCCCAATCTGTGGTCTCCTTCTTATCCTCCATAAATTTTCCATCTTTCCCAAGACGGGGCAGGAATCTTCCTTCCTCTGTTTGAGGAAAAAGCGAGCACTCCCATAGCGCTCACTGAGACGCAGCCAGGACTCATGCTTGGAGAAGAACTCCCTCTGGTTAGGACTTTTTGCACACACTTAAACATACACACATCACAGAAGAACTCATACAATCACAGACCCACATAACCACTTACAAACATATCACACATGCTCTTACAGCTACACACATTCATACACTCACACGTACACACACGCACACCCTCCACCATCCACAGAAGAGAAGTTACCACAGAAACACTGGGGAAGTTTCTGGAGATGATTGCAGATGGATTTTGAACAATGAGGGAAAGGGCGTGGTCTAGGGCAGCTGTGAGCCATGTCACAGTGATGACTTGGCAGCTTCTCTGCATCCAGAACCAGCCCCAGGGTGTGTGCTTCTGGGAAATATCTATCCACAAAGACAAGGCCACCCATGCAAACTATTGCCTTCTTGCTGATCCACTTCCTATTTATAGTGTAAGTCCTGGGAAACAAATGTGTTCAGCCATGTATGCGCAAGTGTTTCTGGTATGTAAGCTCATTCCTCTTTGGAGGAATCCATAAGAGAAGCCCCCACTTGGGTATTTTTGAGGGTATCAAGACACATTCACCTGCAACAGGAATTTCTGAACACATGGTAGAATTCATGCTGGTGCAACGTCAAGGTCACAAATGATGTGCAAAAAGAAGTCTGACTCCTGTCCTTCCCCAGGCCACCAGAAGACCCTCTCCAATATGCTAACCGGTGGAGGCTCGCTTCCCACTGGGGATGGAGTGAATGGGATAAGACTGAACATGTCCATGGCTGTGCCAGTCTTCTTACTCAAGAACCACATGCTTTATCATGTCAAATGATGAAAATATTTTGTTTCTACCTAGCTTGGGGGCTTCCTATTTTGGCAAGGATCATATGGATGCCAGAGCAAGCCGGCTGCTAGGAATGTGAGCGAGCTGGCTGGGAACAGAGCCCTCAAGATCCAGCAAGCTGTGGCATTTTGAACACAAGGAATCACTTCTCCATTTCTCTTGTTCTTGGAGTTTACAATAATGCAGTCTCCCCCTGGTGAATTTGATACTGAAGGTAGATTTTACTAGTGTTTTGTCTCTGACATACATTGCTCAATCCTCTTTCAAAAAGAGTTTGTTTCTCCAGTTAAAAAGATCCAGAGAATGTCTGATGCTTCATTTTACACCTCCTTCCCCACATCATCCTTACTATTAAGAACACGTCACACCCCAGCCACACCGCCCAGCCCTGCCCATTAGGACTCAGGAGCCTATGTTCATGCAGCACCTTTCTTATTCCCTCCTTCCCTTCCAATGCTCAAGACATTTCCTATGAAGGCTCCCTCACCATCCAGGAAAAATAAATTAGCCTCCTTATATTAATTTCCTGTGGCTGCAATAACAAACGACTATAAACTGGATGGCTTAAACACTAGAAATGTGTTCTCCCTCAGTCCGGAGGCTAGAAGTCTGAGATCAAGGTGTCAGCTGAGGCTTTGGGAAAGGACGCATTTGCTCTTTCTGCTGCTGAACCTTCCAGTCTTTCCCCGGTTTTTGACTCCATCATACCTGTCTCCTCCTCTCTCTTCAGATCACCTCTCCTCCGTGTGTCTCAAATCTCTCTCTGCCTTTCTCTTAATAGGACACTTATCATTGGATTTAGGGCTCACTGGGGTAAGACAGGGTGATCTCATCTCAGCATCTTCTGCAAAGACCCCTTTCAGCTGTAAAGACCCCTTTAAGATAACACTCATGGCTCTCAGGGGTTTGAATACAGACAGATTTCTTTTAGAGGCCACCATTCTTCCCACTATACCCTCCTCCCTCAACCAAAACCCATTCCACACCACTCCCCAAATCCACCACTATGTTACAGCACTTAACACACTGAGCCATACAATGTCCCCCTGTAACTGGGGCTGAGACCAAAGTCCAGTATAGGTGGTGCCCCCTGGAGGGGTTGCTAGTGAGGACAGATAGCCCCTGGGAAAATGCTAAAAGGTATTGCAGTTTGGAATGGAGACTCTGATAAGAAATAAAAGGGATTGAGAGAAAAAGGAACTCTCCTACACTGCTGGTGGGAATACAAATTGATCCAACCACTATGGAAAGCTGTATGGCGTTTCCTCAAACTGCTAGAAATGGAACTTCCATATGACCTGGCAATACCACTACTGGGAATCTACCCAAAGGACACAAAAACACTAATCCAAAAGGATACATGCACCCGCATGTTTATTGCAGCACTGCTCACAATAGCTAAGATATGGAAACAACCCAGATGCCCTAAAATAGATGACTGGATCAAGAAGATGTGGTACATATACACAATGGAATACTATTCAGCATTCAAAAAAGATAAACACATGCAATTCGCAGCAACATGGATGGATCTAGAAGGGATCATGATCAGTGAAATAAACCAGAAAGAAAGAGAAAATTATCGAATGGTTTCACTTATAACAGGAATATAGGGGAACCAAACAAGAAAGAGACATTCAGCAGGGAAGGAGGGGAGGGAAAGGGCTCAAGAGGGGGGAAGAGGGGAGCACGGGGGACTATGGTGATGGTTCCACGGGTGAACAGGTGGTGGGTAAGATATGCGGACCACACAATGATGTAAAAGATATGAATAACAAAAATAAAATATTATTAAAAAAAAAAAGAAAGAAATAAAAGGGATGGAAGAAGGAGCAGCAGGAGAGAAGAGATGCAGCCTCCATGATTGGTAATTTGGGAATCAGCCACCAGTAGCTTTTGAGCCACCAGGATGTAGAGTTCTGGATTAAGTGGTTTTGGAATCTTTAGTGATTTGGGGGCCAGCAACTTTGGCCCCTACGGTGTCAGTCTTCAAGAGGGAAAGTTTGAAGGCTTTGCAAATAGCTGAGCGACGGAAACTGTTCCTGGTTTCATTACTTCTACAGCCGAGGAAAGAAGGCAAAGGCAAGGCCCAGAGCCGGCACCTTGTGGGGCTGTTTGGCCGCTGCAGCTGCTGTTTTCAGTGTTGCTGGCCTGGTGCTGTGCTGGGGCACCAAGGCAGCTCCGGGAGCATCTCCAATTGTGTCCTGTGCTGTCCCCGTCAGTTGGAACCTGTTCTATAGTCTGGCTGCTGCGTGTCTGCAGAGGCAGGAAGACGCCATCTTGGACAAGTTCATAAGAGGAGCTCCACAACCACAGTGGCAGAAAGATGCCGCCTTCACTGTTTCTTATTTTGGACTTAAAGGACTGGACATTGCTTTGAGTGAGATAAATGGCCATTTCTTGGCCTCAGTGACCCCTTTGTTTTCCCCTGGTTTGTTAAATAATTCCCTTTTTTGTTGTTCTCTGAGCCTGAGTAGTCTTGCAATTGTGCATGAGGGTACAGAACTAGGATAGTGACCAGTAAGCTATTTGGGCAGTGCCCTTGGCCACTTTTGGTTACCCCCCACCCCACCCTGTATCACCCCCACCTCGATAAGCCTTTAAATTAAATAAACTACAGGTTTTCCCTTTCAAATTAGAAACTTATTACATGCTTGTCACAGTAAGACTAAGTAAGAAGAGCAAAACCAGAGTCACAGGCTCATCCAAATCTTATTGCACTGTGATGCCTCTTTCCATCAAGGTGATAGAGTCAGCAGTCAGCTTTCGGTGCACTGCCCCCCCAGCACTTTCAGCATTTCTACCAACATGCAAAATAGGTATTTGTACAAACTCACCTTATACATATACAGGGCCTTTTATTCTCCCCTTCATTTATTTTTGATTTTGCAATATCTTTTCCTACTTAAGAATATATTACAGACCTCCCCTTCCATGAGCTTTTAGTACCCACATAATACGCCACTGCAGGAGAGCACCAAGATCTAATTAACCAGTCCATGTCAGGTTGCTTAGCTGTGTTTTGCTCTACAAATGTAGTCACAGGCATTCCCTTATAGAAATGGCCTGGTATATTAGAATGATAAAAATTTTGTTTTTACGTTTAGATTGTTCATATGTTGTTGTTGCTGCGCAGCCATCCCACGCTGGGTAGGCTCATTGTCAGCTCTCACAGGTGAAAAGAGAATTTGCAGCCTTGGGTGGACTCCGCAGGCCTCTACGGCTGAGACGAGAGACGGTACACACGGGCAGACAGAGCAAGGGAGGCTCCAACACTGAGAGAGGCAGAACAGCAACTCCCCTACCTAGTCTCCTTTACACTGTTAGTGCCCTTAGCCACACAGCTGATACATTGTTGCAAACACAAGGTCCATCTGTTGTTTGCTAGATGTCTGAAAGGTGGAAAACAGCATTTCAAGGTATGGGCTGTCTGTGGTGTGGAAGGTGAAAAATAGGCCGATTTACTCTTTTTCCTTACACATGTCTAATCCAGTGGCTCTCAGGAGGCACAGTTTCCTCCTGGGCCTCTCAGGACCGGGTTTGGACATATTTTTGTGTCCCACAGGAGGAGAAAGGAGGATGCCGGTAGGTGGAGGACAAAACCATTGCCCAAATACTACAATGCACCCCAAAACTGAGAAGATCCAGCCCCATGTGTCAATAATACTGAGGTAGAGGAATTGACTAAAATGCAGGCTTGGAAGTAGGGAGAGGTAGTGTTCTGTCCACTTATTTGGGTTGTTAATTATGTCCATATATGTTATTTATAAATCATTCTTTTCCCACTAAAATGCTATTTAATCCTCTATTTAGTTTACACATATCTTTATTTCTGAATTCTCCCTACAAGGCAGGCCTCTGATAGTTCGACTAATTTGTGTTTCTGTTCTTTTGTCAGTGCTCTGTGTGTGTGCGCGCGCACGTTTAAGTCACTTTAAAAATTATAATATGCAAGCATATACTAGGCATAAACTCCTTATTCTTATATATTTACAAATACAAATTAAATACAAATGAAACTATTTGTTTTAAACCATTTATTTAAAAATCAGTAAACTTCAAATTAACCCAATGTATTGTCAAAACAAAGTTGCAGGTCAAAAGAGAACAGGTACTTGGGCTCTGGGGCAAGTCATTTTGCATTGGGTGTACCAGGAATATTATTTGCCTTGGGAAGACTGTCTTAATGCTGTCTTGTTCTTTACACTGATGCTAACTTTTGTTGTTACTGAGACCCACTGGCATTTGGTGCTCAGCCACAACACATGATCATTGTTTAAATCTGCCTCTTTCTTATTAGCATAGGATTATTACATCAGTGCTATTTACTACAATTATAGCCATAAATGCAGTCTCATTGTAAATGAGATTTTGTAACAGTACTTAGTTATGATATGATCCCAAATAGGATGCTAAATTTTTGCCTTTATAGTTTACAATGAAACACATTTTAGGTTTCTAGAGAGAATTATCAGATCACATCCAATATCTATAGAAACCAAGTTGATATAGTCTCTCTGAATGTTTTTCTCCTGTCATTTCATTTCTCCTCTCCAAACTTACCTCCTCCCAAGAAGCTGAAAGCTCACTTAGCCTTTCCCTGCCCTAATTGCAAAACATACTATTTTGATTCCAGAATTTTCAGAGTATATTTTTACATCTCTCTCAACAAATCCTCTCTACCACCTACCAGTAGTTTCCACTTTCAAAGTTTTATTAGAAATTCTTACACTTATGTACTTTCATATATACTTCAAATCAAGAAGTTTGTGGTAAAAAAGTGGAATTCTGATGGGAAACACTTTTCATGCAGACAGTGATTTTATGGGGTTGAGACAATGTAGTTAAGTGTTTCCCTATTTATTATTAGCTTGTTTTAAGTCCTTTAATAACTTTTTATAGTATCCTTAATGTAACTGGTGGCTGAAACCAAAGACTGTAACAGGTGGTGCCCCCTGGAGTGGGGAGCTGGTGAGGACAGATAGCCCCAGAGAAAATGCTAACACAGTATCACATTTTGGGGTGGAGTGACTGATAAGAAATATTAGGAACTGCAGAAGGCAACCCCAGCATTCAGTGTTTGGCATTCGGTGTTTGAGATTTCAGCTTTTTCAGATCTTCAGCAATTCCAGGGTCAGTGATTCCTGCCCCCACAGTGTCAATCTTCCAGAAGGCGATTGCCTCTGAAGGACTGGCGAAGCTTCCAGCAGCCAAACTCAGAGAAGAAAAGTTTGAAGGCTTTGAAAGTAGCCACACGACTGAAACTGTTTCCAGTTTTGCTGCTGTTACATCCTGGCAGAAAAGGCGAAGAAGACCCAGAGCCAGGTGCCTCTCTGAGCTGAGTGAGTGTTAAGGTGGTTGGTTCAGCTGCTGCAGCTGCTGTTTTGAGTGTCGCTGGCCTGGTGCTGTGCTGGGGCATCTCAGCAGCTCCAGGAGCATCTCTGGTTTTGTCTTCTGTTGTCTTCATGAGTTGGTTCCCAGCCTATAGTCTGAGCTGCCACATGCTCCAGGTTCTCGGTGGCAGGAAGATGCCATCTTAGATGTTTTTTGTTTAGGATCAAAAACACTGCTTCAGGTGAGGTAAATGGCCATTTCTGGCCTCGCTAACTCTTTGCTTTTCCCTGGTTTGTTAAATAAATCCCATTATTGTCATTCTCTGAATCTGAGTAGTCTTACAATTATGCTCACAGGTGAAGAATTCAGATAGTGACCAATAAACTATTTGGGTTGTGTCCTTGACCAGTTTTAGTGCACCTCACTGCCTTTTATTATTCATCCTTATTATATTTATTCCTGGTTATTTCATGATTTTTATATGTATTTTAAGTGAGATTTCCCCCATTATTTTTTCTAACTCATTATTACACTCATGAATTCTAAATAGTTCTTCAATTGTCTTTCAAGTTTTCTAGAAATACTTAGGAATACTTTCTGAAACCAAGATTATGAGGATTTTTAGTCACAGCATATATTCTCCTCATTTAATTTTTTAGAAGTTTAAGCAATGTTGAACACTAGTGACTGGGTGCCCTGTGCTATGGCTTATCCAGGGGAGGGGTTCTGTCATTTTACCACGTCGTGAATTAGCTCATAGTCTTTGGTCTATTTACTCAGTTAACTTCTATCTAAACTGAAGTAGAATTTTTATGAATATGTTCCAAATTTAATCAGGTGCTTCTTTAGAATCTACTGATATTGTTATCTAGTTTCTCTCCTTTAATTGAATTAAGAATCACATTTCTGAGTTCCTGATCGTAAACTATTCTTTTAATTATAAACTCTACTGTAGTGTTCATTCTTACAGTGTATCGATGGATTTTATTTGCTAATTTCTTATTTAAAGTTTGTCATATATTTCATGTTTATCATTCTGTATTTTTTTTGTTTCTGTCTTAGCTTTCTCAAATTTTGAAGGTTATGACAGATTTGAAATGAATGGGGAAATTTTCTATATACCTGAAAATTTTACATGGGCATTGTCTATTCTTTGAATATAAAATGGATGTTAGCTGTGAGAAACAACAAATTTAATTAGATTTTTTGGTATATTTACTTGTCTACCATTGGGCCAATTTTGTTGCTTCATATTTTGTTGTAAAATCAACAATTTGAATTATCTTAAAATATATTACCATGGAATTGCAAAAAAAAAAATCCCATTAACATTATATTTTAGCATTATTTTAGAATTAGTTTTTCATTCTTCGTTTAACATTCTTAAGAGTGCCTCTTTTTATTTCTGTTTCCATACCATTCCATAATTTTATCTCTTTAAAAACTATTTTAGTCTCTGCTATTTCACTTTATTTTTATCAATCCTCTTCTTTTTGATCATTGTATTATTCTTTATCTAATTTATTTTTTAAAGAATTGTGATTTTTTTTTTAGGATTTTATTTATTTATTTTGTGTAGAAGAACTGGGGTGTACGCCAGAGGTGGTGGTGGGGATATGAGAGGATTCACCAGAGACAGAATGGGGAGCAGAACAGGCGGATCTACTGAAATACACTGCTGAGGGGAGCAGCAGGCGAGACAGCAGAGGTCTGCTGTGCCATATGTGGGTTAGCTCTCTGGTGGGGGTCAAACTATTGCCTGAGAGGAGGGCAGTCACAGTGGTAGCACTGAGACTTAATTAACCCCTAGGCCACCAGAAAGGGCCTCTCTAATTTATTTTTTAAAATATTAAAGGGTTTGTGTTTTAAGTTGCTTCCCAGTGTAGCTTTGATTTCATCCAATGTATTTCATTTTAATTTTCCTCTATAACTTAAAAATCTAATTTTCACTCTTTCACATGGGAAATTATGTAGATAAAGGTCTCTAAAATTTCATCTTATTAAAGTTTTGGGTGACAAAACTTTTTTGTGTTACATCTCTTCTAGGTTTCAGAGTTTGGAGATAAAAGATTTTGATCAAATATCGTGCTCTATAAAAGCTTCTTTATTTGAAATTTATTAGAACTTTAATAGTCTAACCTAAGACAAAATTTGTTTTTGACCTTGTTCCATTAATTGTAAAAGAAGACAGTATATTTTCTTTATGCAGAGATTATACAACTTGGTTGTTGTCATTATTATAATTAAAAACCAGGTTATTATTGAGTTTTTTCCTATTCTCTAACTCTTCTTAATTTTGTGTATTTGAATCACAGTTTCCAATTACATCATCATCCCTTCTATAAGATTAGTTACCAAATTTTCTTCTCTGTGTATAAATCTGTGCTTTGCTTTATTTAAGAGAACTTTCTGAATCTTTCCTCAGATAAAAGAAATGCACTTTCTGAATAGCTACATATCTAAAAGTGGCAATTCTTTTTGTCCTTGTGTGAGAATGTGACCCTGGGAAAGTAGAGGATTTTTTTCATTTTAACAAATGAAAGAATGGGAATTTGAAGATGAGAAGTCCAATCAAATATGATGTTTTGAAAGTAAGCATCAGTTACTTTGATGATAATACCTTAGAAATTTTACCAGGAAATATCTAGATGTGAGTTGTCTAATATAATGACTAACTACATAGGACTATTTAAATGTAAATGTTAATTAGTTAAAATTAAACAAAATTTAGAAGTCATTGCCTTGGTCATCCTAGTCATGTCACATGCTCTGTGACCCTGTGTGGCTGGAAGCTACCTACTGAGTAGTATGGTACATTTCTGTCCTTGCAAGCAGTTCTATTGGCCAGCTTTGATCTGGCCTTTGATATTATAATCATTATCCTTAATACTGTTATTAATCCTGCATGAAATTTGCTGAACACTTTCAATTTCAAAATTGAAATTTTCTTTAGTTCATAATAAATTTTTCTTGCATTATTTATTTATAACTTCTCCATATTTTTTTTTCCAATTGACATTCTTCAATATTGCATATAAGGTCTTCTTTATACTCCAAGATTCTTGCAGTTTTACTCATTGTTTCTTTATTTTTCTTCCTTCCCTCCCTTCCGCCTTCCCTCCCTATTTTCCACCCTCCTCCCTCCCTTCTTCCTTCCTTCCTTCTTTCCTTTTTTCCTTCTTAAGTATTTTTCCTTAAGGAGATAGTTCATTTAGTCATCAACAACTATTGTTCTCTTTATCAATTCTTCTATTATAAACTTTAATGGAAGCTTATTAAACCACAGTCTCTGGATGGTCAGTGAGATCGATCTTCCTCCCTGGGGTGGTTCCATTCCATTCCTGAGTACTGTGGATGGTTTCTTGACTCTAGTAGCTCACTCAGGAGCAACACACACCAAGCCCTCCAGGGAGATTGACTGCAGTTTGCCTTTGTTTGGCCCCTACCACAGTGGCCTCTGGAGCAGTTACAGAACCTATTGTCTTTTCTCATGACCCTGTGAACCCCTTGCTCATGCACAGGCATCAGGGTCCACATCAGGTTCCTTCTAATGCCAGATTTCCATTAACTTGAGACTGACAATGAGAAGGACACATCAGATGCCATCATTTGGATTCTAAATACTTGAAGGCTCAGGTTTTATCTCTTGTGTCACTGAGGGAATACAGAAGGAGATTTCTGGGTGGAACTGTGGTAAACGTTTATTCTGAATGTTGAACCCAAACCAAAAGAGAATTCTTCCCATGAGAATACTGGCTAGAAGGAGAGAAGTGTTTTTCACAATGGAGTAGTAATCAATATAAGCTTTCTAAAGAAAATTTGATATGATTTAAAATGCCTAAAACACAAATTCCTTTAACCAAGCCATAATAAATTTGTCGGTTTATTCTGAGGAATGATGTGTTTAATTCAATATTTAAATTAAAAATATAGTTGCCTAAGATACTAAAATTATCAATGGTAGCTAGATAAAGGATAGATGGATAGATATCTAAAGCTAGATAAAGGATAAAGATAAAGGATAGATGATAGATAGACACACAGACAGATAGAGGAAATAGTCTAAACATCCAACCCAATATTAACAAGTCAGTTGTAAAAACTGTAATACATATATATACCAGTATAAAATCATGCAGTAATTTAAAATTTTGTAAATCTAGCTCTCAATTTATAACTCTATATACATAAAATGCAACAGGTCATAAAATACCAGTATTAAGAGTGGTGGGTTAATGAGTAACATTTGATCATTTAAATTTTCATTTTATTTTTTAAAATTGAATATATTTTGATTTTTTAATTTTTTTTAATTATAGCAAATTTATTTTTAAATTTATGCCGGAATTCCAACTAGACTTTTCAAAATTATGTTTAGGTTTCTAACAGAGGCCATGATATATAATTACTCGGTCCCAATTCCCAAAACTCAGCTACCTGATCCCCCAAAACCAAGTTACATGAGTACATGATCCCAGTTGCCTATATTTGGTCCTTCCAGATTTGGTCTCTTCCCAGCTGAAACTGCCCCCCCCACATCTCCTTCCACCATCCCAACTCCTTTAGATGATGATGAACTCTTATTTGACACATTATCGTGGTATGAATGGTGTAAGTATTTGACACAATCATCATGGTATAAACCCCTCCCTCCCACTCTTACTGGGAGAAGGTGATGCTTTCTTCCTCACCTCCCTCACCAGATATTCCTCCAGATTCTTGTTTCACCAGCAGAAGGTGAAAGGGAACAGGAATGTGGAAGCCAGCGCATCTCAAATTGTGGCACTGAGGGCTGGGGAGGGGCAGCCTCTGAGGCTCCTGTACCCTGCCCAGTGTGCAGGCAGTGCTGTGCGGGCAGCAAAGCTGGCCCCGTCACCATGGCAGTGGCGGTAAGCAGGGTAGCTTGTCAGGCCAGGGCAGCCCCGTGGGTCACTGGTGATGATTTACCTGCTGACCTGGGCTCCTTCCAGTTCCCTAATAAGCACTATTAGTCTGAGCTTAGGGTGGAAGGGCAGGAATTTAAAATCTGCTACTACACGGTCAACCTTATTCCGGGCAACAGGTGGCAAAGAAGGAGCACATCTCTATCTCTCCTGCCCGGCTCTCTGGAGAAAGTGTCAGGGCTGAACAAAAGGGGGAACATAGAGGTGGCAAGAACTTCAGTAACATTCTTGATGCTGTCATTTTGTCATTCCCAAATTTTACTTTCTCATAAAATGAGGGGGGAAAATGGGCAAACTCTTGCAGAGCAAAATAGTAAATCACTTGCCCAGCATGTGAAGTTCTCGCTCCTCCTGTGAGTCTTGGCAGTTGTCGCCTCACCCTAGTCAGGATAACACACAATGGAGCCTTCCAGACCAGCACAACAGCTTCCCATTCCAGGGCTCCGACCCTCCCGACACGGATCTCAGGAGCAGTCCACTGTGGTGGCATCCTAGGCCTGGGGGCTGAACTCTCTCCTCTCATCATCCCTCCCTTTCCAGCCTCAGTCCAGAGGGGACTCAGCTCCGGGCAAGGTCCTCTTTCTCCCTGTAGCTGGGGAATCAGCAGGGGCTCCACACTCATCAGGAACTCCTCAATGTGTGAAGCCGTGTTTGAGAGAATTAACGCACAGATGAGCAGGGAGGGGTGGTTTATGAGCTGGTCCCTCTAGTCTTGGTTGTTTATTAGAGGCTGAAGCAAGCAGAGGGGTTCACATGGAGCCATTAGCAGAGAGTAGGAGCAGAGGGTCAGAATGGAAATCCCCCACTGAATTTAAAGTGACATTCCTTTAAATAAAACAATGATGCTTTTTAAAAGAAAATCTCCTGCTTTTAGAACAGTGTCCCTCAAATTGTAATGTGCACACAAATCACCCAGGGAATTCCATTAAAATTTTTATAAGTCTGGGGTGGGGAGCAAAGATCTACATTTCTAACACTCTTCCAGGTGATCCTTCTGAGATTTTAAAGAAAATACAGCATATAGAAGGCCATTCTTTCTGCAATTGGAGTGGCCTTTTTCAGCCCCCCTGACAGGGCCTTGGACAGAATAAGACTAGGTGCGTGAGGATGACTGGTTGGAGTTGATGACCAATGGTTCCGACAATCTTGACATCTCTTTCAAGTTCAAAAGTTTTCCACAAAGATACTCTCCATGTTCTTCACACTGAAGAAGCTCATTCTGTGCATTTAAGGGATTAAAGAGGTCACTTAAAGGGTTAAAGTGAGAGACTGCTCCCTTTCCGTAGCATTTCTAACAAGCTGAACCAGATCCAAGCCTTTTTAATGAGCACTTATTTTATACAAATAAGCTCACAGGCTCATACTCATCTCTAATTAAACGAAAAAGGAAGCATTTGTTCTAATTGGACTGCATAACTCAAGAATTAATTGTGAGATTGTTTAGAATTGTAATCTTGTGACCCACTCACAAAAAAGGGGGACCCTACTTTAGAAGTCCCACTCTGTGTAATTTTTTATGGACTTGTCTCTTTTTAATTCCTGGAAACCTTAGTGCAAGCTGAACCGATGGTTTATAAACAAAAGCAAAATCTTCTAAGGGCAGTTCTCTGTGCAGATTTACAAAAGCCTTGGCAAAGGTAAAGATAACTCAATTTAGCCTAATATTCTAATGTGTTCCTGAGAAAGCACCCTCATAATTAAGGATTTGCACAATTTCTATGGGGGGAATCATGTGTCACATTATTTATTGATATCAAAAGAGTCACTTTTGTATTCGGCAGTCTGGCATGCCTAGAAACCAGGGATATTCTCACCAAACCTGAGTTTCAAGCCATGTTTAGCCAAAGGTACAAGAGGTTTTTATTGGCACATCTGGTGCCCCTGGGTGGCATTGATTACCATCGAGTTTGCAAAGGATTGACGGGGCTTGGCATGATCAGCTCTTGAGCTGCCCCTCCTCTGATTGGGCTCTTTCTTCTGCATCTTGTCAGTACAGCTTACTGACAAACGCTGGTGGTTGCCTGAAGCCCATTTAGCTCATCAAGCTGCAGAGCTCAAGCTGGTCTTTTGCCTTTCAAAAAATGAATATAAAATAGATGTATCTTGAGTATTTCTTGACTGCACACCCTGAACCCCTCAGGACCAGGGGCAAATGTCTTCATAGGATTAGGAGGGCCGGGGCCCAGGTGCACTTTTTTACCCGGGGAAGCCCCAGTCCATTGGTAAGCTCTACTCAGCTAGTTGTGCTTTGGTTACTAACATTCCGCCCAGGGCAAAGGAAACCCATTTCACTGCCAAAAACTAGCTCCAGCTTGCGATGCTGACACTTGGAAAACTCTTGTTTTGACTTGCTTATGGAAGGAATATATTTCAAGTTAAATGTCAGTGATAGAGAAAAGGGGATGCTTGAGATGGTCTTCCCAGGACATGCTGCATTTCATGTTAATGACACTTTCAGAGTGTTTATTCATGAGCAGATTAAATTTCTGCTGGGTGTTTTTCCACCTCACAGCCTTTCTCCAAGCCAAATGTACAAGTTTACACAGTTGCATGCTACCAAATGCAAAACCTGGCTGTCCTTGAATAAGTTGTAGGGATGGAAAATGAAGAGAACTTTGCCAGAATTACATAGCGTGAAGCAACCCAAAGCAGACCATAGTAATTGAGTGAAAGCAGGTGAGCCATGTTACTTCAGGAGTGGATTTTAATAAAGATCAAGATATTCACACTGATGGATGAGTGTACCTTGCAGATACTTTGCATTGACTATATGTGTAACAGCCTCCACATTGCCAGCTTTATATGGACTATAAATGGAAAATGAAAGGCACCATTTTTCCCTACAAGATTTGCAAGAAAGAGCAAACCTAACAGTTAAGGGAACTTCTCACTAGACTGTGAGGCTCTGAAGGGCCAGCTGTAGACACTACAGGGACGAAAGATACAGCAAGGACCATGCTCAGGCCCTTCCACTCTTGGCCTGCAACCCACTCCAACCCTTTCTCCTGTAGCCCGTCAGTCACAACCAGCCTGTGCCAGCTTACACACGAAGGGCCTGGGACATGTGAGAGAAGATGGCGAGGTACTGAGTGCCTTTCCTTTGCTTTCCATGCTCACTCCTTTCCAGAAGGAGCAAGGCAATGCATGGCTGCCTCCATGGTGATGCCATTTCTCTGAAGAGAGTGAAGTTTTCCACCTTGGGATTCTTGATAGAACTTGACGTTATGGGTAGCAAAATATGGTCCATAGACCCCCAGAGAAGGAGCCACCACCGGCATTCCCGCTCCCCTAGCAGATGTGAATTTTGAACACAAAAGAGAGAGGAAATGCAAATCCAAGGGAGCCAGTCAACGTTCACAGTGAAGAGAGACTGGAAAGCTGCATTGATCCCTGAGGTGCCAGGCACTTCCTAGTTCCTCGATACCAGCGCTCCCAGCCTTTCACCGTAAAGAGTCTAGGCAGTTAAGGGCAGGGTAGATTGGAGGCCGACAGAGTGATGTTGAAGTGGAACAACTTTGCTCAAACTTCACATTTATGAGGTCTCCAGTGTTGTCTTTGTTGCTAATTATTACTAAGGATATAATAGAATTTGGAAAATATACAAAGTGGATTGAATATTTAAAATAAAAGTTATTTTTTAAAGACCTGGTAAGGTGTTTCTTCTTAAAAAAAAAAAATGGGAACTTCAAAAATTGGAAATTTAAAAAAATCCTTGAACCTGAGAGGCCTTAGTAGGAATAAATAATCTGATGAGTTAGCTGACAAAATCAATTGCAGATTATGTGGGTGTTAGCCCCTGGGAACTAGCGGGTCAACTGTGGCCACCACAGGGTCACGAGCAAGCCCCACTGAGGCAGGGTGACAAAGGCAAGCAGACCACTGTGGTGGGGACCTTCAAATGTAGGTTTTCATTTGAAAACCTGTGGTTTGTGCCTGACTGCCAGCGTCTCTGAGGCAGGTTGTTCCAGCTGCCAAATACTTGAAGTGTAATTGAGAGAAGTCAATCGCATTTTTTAGGTTGAGAGGTTACAGGATTAAGTCACCGCGAAGGCTCTCTTGCCTTTCAGCTCTGGAAGGGTGGTCCCTGCGGATAGGGGATCTGGCCCTGGGCCCACTCAAACCCCGTCACCTGGACAAATATCTCACTGTCACCCTGATGTCATTGGAGAGAACAGCTGAGGTTCAGCAAAACATCTGCTCATGAATTGTCTCCACTGTGGCAGGCTCTCCCTCAGGGACCCATGCTGCACTCTGACATTATTTTATATCTGAATGAACAAAAGGAAACCCACAAAGCCATCTATCCAGACTGCCTCACTAAGTCAGCACTGTTGGTTCTATCCACTTAGACCCCTCACTGATCACCAGATCCGAGTCACCTCAGACCATGCTCTGTAAATTCTCCTTGGGAGACTGACACAGCCAGGAGCAAGGGCCTCTGCATCCCACTGCTCCATGCGGTGGGAAGACGGGCTGACCCCAGCTGGGTGACAAGGCAGAGGTAGAAGAGGGCCCGGTCTTGTCACAAGGCTTACTGGGAAACAGCGTGTCTGTTCTCAGAGCTTCCAGCTTGGGGCTGCCTGGGAACCTGGGGAGGTTCAGGCGCACGGGCTGCAGGTGTGTAGCAGCGGCCTCAATGCTGAAACGGGGCCAATTTCAGCAAAGGCTGAGGTGAAACTGGGTTGTGTGGGCAATTGCTTGACTTTCTTCTGCCAGTGGCAACTTGTATTTGGAACTACATTTTGCATTAAAATATGGAAAATGGAGTTGAGTTTCTTGTACAAGGCAGCAGACAGGGCCAGATTTAGGTCATCTATTTTCTGAGCTAAGAAAACACTTATTTGGACTTCCAAAAAGTTTTTCCCAACTTTTTAAGGTGTGTCAATAAAAAAGTATTTAATGAGTGCCTCCTGGTGCATGCCTGTGGGCATACTTCATAGCAGAACAGTTTCCCAGACACAGACTTGTGAGGCTTTGCTATCCGGCACAGATGAAACTGATATTTCGTATATTCTGCAGAAATGGAAATGTTCAAGGAAGTCTTAGATGATGAGTTAGGCCGGGAAGATCTCGCTCATCTTGGAAGACTTCTTTCATGGTGATAAACTTGGTCACCTCTTTTAGATATGCTGGGCTAATTCTTCCCCTCCTTTCAGCTTACTTAACTCTCACACTCCTAGGATATTCTTCTGGAAAAGTTCAGACTGTGTTTCTGTATTCAGGAGTACACTGGAGGACTCTGCTTTTAGAAACATGGACAACTCTTTGTTATTTGAATTTGATGTCCACTGGAACATTTTGTGTATTAGGGTCTCTCCAGCTCACCTCACACCCAGAAGAACTAATCTGAAATATAGATAATAAAGAAAGCAATACCAGATTTTATCCGACTAGGTCAGGACAGAGTCTTTTGCAAACCCTTCAACTTCTGTGGTATTACCTTCTGTGTTGAAAACAAATCATGTGGCCTAAGTTACTTCTTGCCATCCAGCAAACGGAATTCTTAAAGCCTTCTTTCATTTCCAGAATTGTTCCATTATGATAAATCTATGTGAATTACTTTTTTTTTAATTTTCTTATGTCGTTGCAGTCCCCATACTTCTCCCACCACCGTATCACCTGTGAACTGTCATCATAGTCCCTTGTGTTCTTCCCTCCCCTGCTTTCACCCCCTCCCTCCTACACGGATTACATTTATGAGAAAAAAAAGGATGGAGTCATTCATTAAAAACCATTAGATTCACAGTGTTGGAAATAATGACTCTAACTTTGGGATCTTCCTAAGCAATGAACATAAGAAGAAGGTCAGAAAGAGTGGGTAGTTATTTTTATTTTTTTAAAGATTTATTTATTTATGCATACAAGAACTGGGGTGTAGGCCAGAGGTACAGGGGAGGGGGTGAGAGGATTCACCAGAGACAGAGTAGAGAGCAGAACAGGCAGATTGACTGAAATACACTGCTGAGGGG
Organism: Scalopus aquaticus; assembly: GCA_004024925.1. Classification (NCBI taxonomy): domain Eukaryota; kingdom Metazoa; phylum Chordata; class Mammalia; order Eulipotyphla; family Talpidae; genus Scalopus; species Scalopus aquaticus. The sequence continues at coordinate 92,287 of PVIJ01003078.1, read as the reverse complement.
AGCAGTGGGTGAGGCAGGAGAGGTCTGCTGTGCTGGAGGTCTGGGTTACCTCCCTGATGTGGCATTGAACTCAGGACTTAGGGGTAAAAGCACTGAGAATTAACTCCTAGGCCACCAGGGAGGTCCACAGAGGAGCACTTCTAAGCAGAAGAATAACATAACTGGAGACCCAGAGGCAGGGAATCGTTCTGCACAGTTGAAAAACTGAAAGGAAGTTAATGTGGCTAAGCCTGAGAGAGTGAGGTCAAGAGAAGATGTGCAGTTAAAGGTGAACAGGACTAGAGCATGAGGGCTTTCCAGCCACCGGAAAGACTTGGAATTTTACTCCATGTGCAATTGGAAGGACTGATGTATTCTGGATGCTATGGAAAGAGTGGGTTGGAGAGGCGGTAAAGAAGAAAACAACAAAATACAAAAACAAAAATTAGCAGGCAACCATGAATGAAAGGCATTCAGCGAGGGAGGGGGAGAATAAGGGCTCAAAAAGGGAGAGAAAAGAGCACAAGGGACTATGGTGATGGTTCACGGGTGAATTGGTGTTGGGAAACCTATGGGGAATACAAAATAATGTAAAAGATTAAATAAGAAATGATATATAAAAAAAGAAGAAAACAGAAAATACTCAAGAACTATTACAATAGCGTGTGGGAACTGTTGGAATAGCTGAAATAAGCAATAACAGTGAGCTGGGTGTGGTAGTGACACGGGGGTGGAGAAGGGCAGACTTGTCAGATAACCATGAGTTTCATTATGACATGTTAATTTAGATATATCTACGAGATGTCCAAGGAGAGACAGTGATACATGAACCAGGAGTTTCGAAATATAAATTTGGATGTCACGGAGATGAAAAAGGATTTGTATGTCTGAGAATGAATTGAGTTCACCGGGTGTGAGTGTGGAGTCAGAGGAGGCATCAGGACGGAGGACTCAGTACTGCCTGGACATGGTAAATGATGGATCTGATATTTCTGCAAATAAAACAGTCAGGTCATAGCAAAGAAAGCTTTAATCATAGGAAGGACCAATGATACATATTTTTCAACCTAATGATAAAATTCAAGGGTAACTTTCTGATGAGTGAAAGATTTGGAGAGACAGGGGAATTCCCAGTCTAGCCAGGGAATCCTGAGCACCACCAGCTTTTTGACAAATGAGAGCAAATATATATTTTTACAAAAATAGAAGCAGGATCTGAACATTTGGATCACCTAAAGCAAACACTCCTCGAGTCAGTGGAAGGGAACTTTCTCAGTGATTCCTTTAAAAAGAAGTTCCAGGAAATGAATATGATAGATAGTTTACTGTAAAGGTCATTGAGTCACATGTGGTTACTTCTAAGTCCCAAGTTACTTTCTCCTCCAGGTTATATAGCCTGAGAAACTCTCCTCAGAAAACAACCATCATCAATGCTATTTTTAAAGGAGTTGTAATGCATAGGTAGAACATCAGTTTGCATTGGCTGTGTAACAAGTCACCTCAAAACTTGGTGGCTTAAGAGCCTCCCTGGTGGCCTAAGGGTTAAATCTCAGTGCTATCATCACTGCGGTCTGAGTTCGATCCTGGTCTGAGTTCGATCCCGCCAGGGAACTTCCCACGGTGCAGCATGGGAACTTCCCATGGTGCAGCAGACCTCTCCTGTCTCATCCGCTGCTCCCCTCAGCAGTGTATTTCAGTGAATCCGCCTATTCTGCTCCCCACCCTGTCTCTGGTGAATCTTCTCACCCCCTCCCCCATCCTGTACCTTTGGCCTGCACCCCAGTTCTTCTATGCAAAAATAAATAAATAAAATCTTTTAAAAAAGAAAAAAATAGTGACTTAAAATGTCAAATGTATTGTAGTATGTCTGACAATTGATTTTCATGATTCTGCTGTAAGAGTTTACCTTAAGCTTTGGATGGCCCAGGAGCCCACTTCAATGACAGCATTCTTGAATAAATATATTGTCAGCTCTAGAACAGATAAATGGCCAGAACACCCTAAATGACAACGCCTTTGTGTCAGAGGTTTCGGGTTGACTTAAATAAATGACCACTTGACCACTTGATTTTTCCTTCCTATGTTTTAATCCCCTCTCGTATGGTTTGAGCTCACCAATAAAGAATAAACCTACTGAACTCTAGGCCCCTGAACCTTGATCCCAGTAAAAGTAAAACCCTAGATCTGCACATGTGCAATTAAGCCCCTTGGTAAGGTCTCTCTTTCCACGACCCCACCCCAGCTGTGCTGTGTGCCCTCCAGAACCTGTGAGTAATAAACTGTCTTTTTTCAAAGCCCCTCAGTGGTGGTTGCTGAGGTGCCTCCTGCCATCATCACAAGAACCACAGGGATCAGTCCAGCCACATCATTGGCTCCAGAAGGGAAATATTTGCGGGGCTCCCCTCAGGCCCAGGGGAGCTTTGCCCACACTTAACCCCAGTGGTGTCATTATCAATAGACTGAGACCAGCACAAAACACATTCAAACTGGTCAGCTGAGCACTTCTGGTTTGGACTGGCTTGGATGATCTCTGCCATCAACTAGCCAAGATTCACAACATCCTGCCCTCTGGCCCAGGTCCTCTGGGGTTATGGGGTTCCAGGAACACACCTCAGTGTTCGCTTGCAGCACATTCCCATTGGCCAAAGCACATGACAGGAGCAAGTTCTGATTCACCTGGGAAAGAAGTGGCAGACGGCCTGGGTACAAGCAAATATTAATAAATTAGGGACCATTACTGCAACAACCTGCCACAGATAGAAACTATCTGATGCTATGGAATAAGTGGAGTTGAAAAGTATAAATTTAGGAGCCTACCATGAGACTATGAGTACCTGAAAATATTTTATAATTCTCTACAGAAAATTTAAAGTTTTGATATGGCCAAAAACACACTGAACAAAGTTAAAAGGCAATTACAAATGGAAGAAAACTGTGTCCAGCACCGAAGCATCAATACCCAAATGAATAAGGAGCCGGGAGAAAACAGTGGGGAGAAGACAAGTACCCACAGTGGACATTTGCGTCTTTTGTGAAGGAGCAGTTTGAGATCCCAGGTCCTTGGGAGCCATGCACTGGAGGGAGGAAATGTGGCCTCTGATGGCAGCTTCACCCTCCTGCATGACCTCAGCGCTGACTTCTATATCCCATCTCCCTTTGTTCTTAACCATTTGCTAAGCCTCATTTTTCAGCCTTCCTGAAAATTCCAGGCGTTCCCTGATAACCTGAAAAGCAATATCCTATTTGACCCTTCCCCGGTGACAGCCCAAGTGCCTTTCCCGCTCATCTCTTCTCTTCTCACACAAGCTCCTCCCCTGCCTCATCTCCTCAGTCTTCACTCTCCATCACTCAGGAATGAATAAGTGTCTATGGAAGACAGTGCTTCCTGGGGAATCTGCTTTTATCTCCTAAAATGCAGAAACAGTCTATGTAATGATAGCATTTCTGGCCCAGAAACATGGAGAAAGAGGTGCCAACATCTAATTATATATTTGTCTAATTTGTGTAATAACCAAGGCTTCCTTTCAGTGGATGTGCCAACCTATTGCCAGGATTATTTTTATTGTTATTACTATTACTTTGAAAAGCAGCCCAGTGAAGTCAAATTGCAAGTCTGAGATGAAGTGACCTTGAGCAGTTCCTTAGTCTCTCCATTCCTGTTCATTCAGCCATTTAAAATGAGGATCATGGCACCAATTTCCTTGTCACCTTCTGGAAATTGAGACAGGACAGGTATAAAAGCTGGTGTTGTTAGAAAAAGCTGCTCAAACAGAAACAGGGGAGAAGTGCTGAGAATTGTGATTCTAAGGAACCTGATGGCCACCCCAGCTGGACCACTGGGTGTTCTTCCCTAGAGAAAGTGAGAAATGAAAAAAGCAGAGGGGGGAAAGAAGGAAGTGACATCATTCTGAAGGAGACTTTGGAGCAGAACTTGAGGTCCTAATTCCTGCCTGGGGTACAGCTGAGCACAGAGTCTGAGACTGTTTCCACACTGTCAGGAACCACAAAGCCACCACATGCCTCACCAGATGTTGCTTTACTTCCCAGAAGCCCCAGTTACTTTCTGAGCCCATGCTTGGGACCCAGCAATAGGAAGCTTTCCAGCGAAAAGAGAGGCTGCCAGCACCCAAGGAACACTGACACAGCAGCAGCCAGGTGAAACCTTTAGTGGCACAAACAGACCTCAGAAGTGGGGCCATCCCATCTCCGGGCAGCCAAGTCAACAGGCCTCTGAGCCCTCCTGGAGCCCTGGTACCAATGCTTGAGCTAACTCTTGAGCTAATGCTTGAGCATCACTCTTGCCACAAGCGCCCTCACGAAGGTACTTAAGTGTCATTAGGAAACACAGCCCAGGGCCTCCCCGGTGGCACAGCGGTTAAGTGCTGCACTGTGGAGCTGTCGACAGCGGTGACGCGAGTTCGACACCTGGCCAGGGAGAATCCCACATGGTGTGGCAGACCTCTCCTGCCTCGCCTGCTCCTCCCCTCAGCAGCATATTTCAGTAAATCTGCCTGTTCTGCTCCCCACTCTGTCTCTGGTGAACCCTCTCACAGCTCCACGCCTCTGGCCGGTACCCCAGCTTGTATGCATAAATAAAAAATAAATCTTTAAAAAATAAAAAAAAAAAGAAAACACAGCCCAGGGGTCTCCCTGGTTGCCTAGGGGTTAAGTCTCTGTGCTATCACTGCTACTGCCTGAGTTCAATCCACCCAGCCAGGGAGCTTCCCAGATGGCGCAGCAGACCTCTCCTGTCTCACCCACTGCTCCCTTCAGCAGTGTACTTCAGTAGAGCTGCCTGTTCCGCTCCCCACCCTGTCTCTGGTGAATCCTCTTCCCGTTTGGCCTGCACCCCAGTTCTTCTATGAAAAAAAGAAAGAAAGAAAAACAAACAAACAAACAAAAGCCACAGACCAGATTTCAAAAGCAGACTCCTTCAATGGAGAAACCCCTCTGATGATACAAGTTAAAGCAGAGACCTGACCCGTGTTGTGGACAGAGTGAACCCAGAAGGAGCCGGGATGACAGACAAGCCCCAGAGGGGAAAAGGGAACTCACTTTCCTGTCCCCTCAAGTCTCCTACAGACTGACCCCACATCATTCCTGTAAGGACAGTCATATCAAACTGAAAAATTGGGGATCCTAGAGTCTCGCAGGAGGAGAAGCAGGAGACAAGGTCATCAGCCTTTGTTGATACACACCCTCAAAGTTCTCACTCCCTCTTTCTTTCAAACCAGGGTGTGCATAATTCCCAACTTCTGTTATTTTTAGCAATGATATCTAACATCTGTCAAGCATTTAAAATAGACTGTATCTGTACTGTCCAATGTGTTAGCTACTAGTCACATAGAGTTTTTGCTACTTAAAATGTGACCAATTGAACTGATACATGCTGTACACATAACACATGGATGAGATTCTGAAGACTTTGTCATTTTAAAAAAATAATATAAAACAACTCAATAATATATTTTATTATGTTAGAATGATGGTGTTTTGTATATCTAGTTAAATAAAGTATTGTTACAATGAATTGTGACTCTTCACATTTTTTTAATGTGGCTACCAAATATTTTAAAATTTCATCTGTGGCTTGCACATTTCCACTGGACAGGACTGTGTGAGAGAGTGGACTGAGGATTTTTCATATTAACATCACATTTAATCTTCAAACAATATCTCCAAGGTCACTTGAATTTATAATTGGAACACTGCTCAAGGTCATGTGACTCCATCTCCTATCTAATTGGCATCTAAGCTTCCTTGGTGTTCTCAGAACTTGTCAGGCACACTCTACCCTCATAGCTTAGTGGGGGAAACATCACAAATAGGGAACCTCCTTGGTGGTATAGGGGTTAAAGTCTCAGCACTATCACCTCTACAGCCTGAGTTTGATCTCTGGGCAGGGAGCTAACCCACATGGCACAGCAGACCTCTCCTGTCTCACCTGCTGCTCCCCTCAGCAGTGTATTTCAGTAGATCCATCTATTTTGCTCCCCATTTTGTCTCTGGTGAATCCTCTCACCCCCCGCACCTCTGGCTTATACACCAGTTTTTTCATAAAAGGATAGATAAATCTTTAAAAAATCACAAACAGGGCAAGTGACTAGTGAGAACCCATTCTATCATGGGTCAGGAAGGTCAAACACAGAGACAGTTGAAAATATCAGTGATGCCTCTAAGAAAGCAGCATTGCCATTTATTCATCTAAGAGTTTTTGAGCCCTTATTCTGGGCCAAGACAGCACAGCTATGAAGAACGTGGGGATATAGAGATTTGAACCCCAAGTCCTAACATCTCCATTTGATCCCATCACCTGTAGAGTCCAGAGCACTTTGAAGTTGACCTTGAAGAGTAAGAAGGAAGAGATGCTTGGATATTCCCGAAAGAAAGATTAGTGCCTTCAAAGGTGCCCACCTGAAAAAGTCCATAGTGTATGTTCAGGGTCCTCTTGAACTTCCCTCTGGCAGCACTTTTGATAAATGAAGGGAAATATGAGAAGATGCTCATCAGAAAGTGGCCCAAATCAAACTGTGGATAGCCCTCTGTTCCAAGCCAAGGAGTTGAAACTTTTCTTCCAGCAAAAGGAAGGTTTGAAAATTTAAAAACAGGAGACACAATCTAAATTATGTTTGGAAACTTGTGGTGGTGACTGCTTGGAAAATGGAGAAGTCACACGAGATTTGGAGCTGCAAGTGTAGTTCATGTGAACCAGGAGGTGTACTCCAGTTGGTACGGGAATGAACATATTGTGGAGACAAATGCATCGAGAGAATAGAAGAGACGGACTGAAAATAGAGGATCACTTGATAGCTATGGAAAGAGGGTCTGGGATGGCTGTGATCTCTCCAGTCTGGATGAGTGTTTAGGTGGAAGGTGATTGCCTGATGGGAAGAAAACAAAAGGGCACGGAGAATGAGTCTACTTGAGAAACTTCTGTGTGTGTATGGTTTCCCCGTCTCCACTGGCAGAAGTGAGAAGAGGTAACACTGACAGGTCTGGCTGTGGACTCCAACTTTGAAGCCACAGAAGTAGATGAGAACCCAGAGAAGGGCCGTAGAGAAGCGGCAAGGGGCAGAAGCCTGGGAATATCCATGCCAAGGCATGTGTGAAAGAAATGGAACCAGAGAGAGAGACGAGAAGGAGGAGTCAGAGGAGACATCCCAAATGACAGTGAACACGTGTAAGTGATAAAAGGAAGAGCTTCAAATGGAAAGTGTAGGGAGAACAGGTTTTCTTGTGAGACAGTGTTAGCTTCTAGAAGCAGTCCAGAAGTCTTCTGCACACACCAGGAAGAAAACACGTGGCACACTCAAACTAGGTAATCTGGGAGAGCTTAATAAAGGGATTATTTACAAAGATGTGAGCAAGTTGTAGGGGAATCAGGGAGAATAGTGCAGCTGCTTGAGGATACATATATTGATTGATCTTACTGATTAGAAGGTGTTTCCTCACATTTTGAGAGCAGTTTCAGTGGGGCGGAAGGGGGAGCATAAATGTGGATGTGAGAATGAAGAGAGTTAAGGCACAAATGAGAATTAAAAGTATATACACACACAGAATACAGTCAGTTCCAGAAAGCAGAGGTGTCAGGAAAATAAAGCAGAACAGCTGGAAGAGAAGATAGGGGCAGGGGTTTGTCTTGAGGCAGCAAAGTCGTATTTGTGTTTGCAGTATGATGGTATAAAGCTTTTGATGAGCAAAAGATTAATGATTGATGATAATTATTAATGGTTGAGTAATTAATTAAGAGAGATAAAGAAAATTAACAGAGTGAGGTCAGGGAGGAAGTAATCAAGAGCCTGCCAACCACTCCAGGGCAGTGTCCAGCCAGCTTTGCAGGGGCTGCAGCAGGAGGTGATTTGCATAGGGAGAAATCACCCACTTCAAAAGAAGCAGACTCATGAATTAAAAGGCCTTTGCTATGTATGTAAATATCTATGTCTATCTACATATATATCATTCAATCATTAAAATTTGCGCTTAACGTTTCAATTGAGACAAAGCTCAACTCCCTCCAGAAACAGACATCTACGGAATTGAATGACTTACCTGTGAAGGTACATTGGAAAGTCATGGAGGAGATCAGGCTCCACACTGAACCTCACATTGCCTACCTGACCGGCTGTCCCTTTTTAATGCAGACATTACTTGATGTGTTCTGTGTGAGGATAAACACAAATGCAAGAACACTAAGAGATACAGGTATGCGCTCACGAAAAGACAGTCCTCCAGTTTAAGCTATGAACTCATCCCCTTCATAATTAATTTAAGTATGTAATAGAAGGAACAGGACCGAGGGATTCTGCCAGGCCTGCTATGGAAATAGTCACTCTGACAAAGGTATGGTGAGTTGCTGTGATAAAGAATGCCATCCCAGCAGGCTGACGAGAGCAGACTGAGATGGCCTGAGGACAATGGACATTTGTGTGAAGAAGCAAAATGAACTAAGAAAATGTGCTGTCACATTCGCTTCAGTTTCAGCTGAGTCTGAAGGGAAATTCTTCAGATGGCTCAGAGGGCTGAGACATTCAGGAGGCGCGTGGAGTGTGTGCTGGTGAGGGATACTCCTCAGATTCTGGCCCGTTTCTTTCTTCCTTGGCTCTATTGTCTGTTTCACATCCCAGTTGATTCTTAGGAGTTGTGGGAGGATTACTATTTTCTCTCAACTCCAATCTTGTGCCTCTTTCATGAATTGCTGATAAGTTTTCTGGGTTCATCTTTGTAAATGCAGGAAAGAAGAAACCATCTTACATTGTCCATCTTCTCTGCTCACCTTATTCAGCAGCAAGCACTGATCAACAGTCTTCCCCCAAGCTCTGACACTTTAAAATACCAAAAAGAACTAAGTCCTGAAATACTATCCCTCTTGGGCCCTCTCACCCTCCTCTCATGATGTTCGCTGTTGGGGCAGAACACAGCATCGAGATGGCTGCCAGAACACTTGCAAATCCTGTTAGTGCTCCCTGGAGTCTCCCTGTGTTTGAGCCAAAAAATGACTCATGGATGATCAGTTTCATGGTGCTAAACCCCAATTCCATAACAACATCATACCTCACTGGCTTTGACAGTCCCCTTTGTAACTGACTCTTTAACAGAATTAGGTTGCTCTTACAACCACTCTCATGGAGCAACATTGGTTGTACTGGGTAATTCACCAATCAAGGCCATTAACTTATAATTTGGATATTGAGCAGAAACCATGAAACAAAATATCATTATGGGTTGTGACATGCTGTAGTTAGAGTTTCTAGGAAGTTCTGATGGGGTACTCATTTGTTTTCACCACGTGAGGAGTCTAAGCAGGAAATTGTCTGAATGCTTCCCAGCATCCCCTCAGAGATGGTGTCCATGTTTGCACACATCTTAAAAAACAAGAAAATTTGAATTAGTAATTGAGGAGGAAATGTTAATTAATTTTATGGCTCACTCTACAATTCTTTTGTTTCAAGTTAACTCTAGCTCAACAATATCAACATCGAGAAAAGATTAACATGATAATAAAATTATAATTGCTTAGTATTGAAAAGTCTGTTTTAAGTAGTGCACATCCACTGTTTCGTTTAATCCTCAAAATAATCTTACAAGATGGGACCACTATTGTCCCCATTTTATTAATCAGGAAACTGAAACTTTAATTGATCAGGGTAAAAGTTCAAGGTCACATGGCTAATCTGAGTGTGGCAGAGTCAGAATTCAAGTCAGGTTTCTAATGTCCAAGCTCTGTTCCTAACTTCTAAGCAAAACTGGAGGAGAGGGAAAAGAGATTTCATTTAATATTATTCCATATTTTTGTACTTATGTTTACTTTCACATTTTTCATCTTTCTGTAATTTTTTAAAGGCACAAGAAGAACACAACTAATGCTGCAAAGCAATTTGCCATTTGCTTGATTCAAAAAGAGTTGTCCTCAAAAGAACTTGGCAGGTTTTAATGTGAAGATTTATTTTTTAAAATAATAGTTTATCTCTGAAGATAAAGATTATGATGCCAGGAAGATAAAAAGAAAGATAACACCTAACTATCAGCACAACATAAGCAATGTTGAAATCTCTGAAATTACATAAGGACTCCCACATGAGTGATTTATGTATGCTTAGGGGAAGGTGGTGAGATGTTGTTGTTGGGGTAGTGGTGGTGCTAGTGCTGGTGGGGTGTGCGTGCGTGTGTGTGTGTGTGTGTGCGTGCGTGTGTGTGTGTGTGTGTGTGTGTGCGTGCGCGTGTGTGTGTGATACAGAGACAGAGAGCCTTAGAGACAGAGAGGCAAGTTCACTGTTTGAACTTGTGGGACCTGAGAGTCAAGCCACATTTTCTATACCTGACAAGGTCACAGCGAAATAAACTAGAGCTAGTATTTAAATGATGTGTGTATGTGTGTGTGTGTTTCTGTGTATTTTCCTGATGGAGTCAGGATGAACTAAAATATCATTCTATTATGAGGAAGTTTATCTAAATCTCTCAGATTTCTTTAGTTTCCATTTTGTGTGTGTGTTTGTAAACCATTTCTTCAACTTATGTAAGACCAAGATGAAATATTCATAATTTATATATTTTTTAGCATCTCCCAATGTGCAATTATATTTATAACAAAGATCATTGGCTATTTCCAAGTGGAGAAGTCTTTGTGTTTATGAAATATAACATTCAATAAATAATTCTTCCACTGTTAAGTAGAATCAATATATTTCAGATATTTAGATATTTGGATAAGGTTCTTATAAAAAGCATTTGCTTTTTTAATTAATTAATTTTTATTAATTAATTTGTTTAATTTTAACTGAAGTAGTATTGTGGTACCCCCATCAGGCATTACCACCACAGTGCACCCACCACCAACTCACACATATTTCACCACCATAGGCCATTGTGCTTCCTTCTCTCTTTGTTCTTCCCCCTCTCCCACTCCTTCCCCCCGACTTTGATGTTTTGGTTCTATAGTCAGCCCTCAAGGGCTAATTTTTCAGCTTATCTTTTTCTATTAATTTAGCTAGTTTATATTCCACATGTTAATGACACCATCTAGTATTTATCTTCCTCCTTCTGACTTATTTCACTTAGGATAATCCTTTTAAGCTCCATCCATGTTGCTGCAAATGGCACAAATTTATCTTTTTTTGATCACTGAGTAGAATTCCACTGTGTATGTAGATATCTATATAGTTTCAACTTTCAGTCCTCCTTTGCCAAATGGAGAGTGAATATGTTCATGCATTTTTTCATTAATGTATGAGTTCATTCACTTATCTTTCTATCAAACACTGACTTATTCACACTTAAGAGTGTGGAAATGTATACCATTTCAGTTGCAATATAGCATATGTATATATAGTTTTTCCAATATTGTATGAAAAATGTAATAATGTAATATTTTATAACATGCTATATATCCATGTTATAATGATCCATATTATACAGAATGCCTACCAGATAAGTAGTATTTATTTTAATTTGCATGCAAATATTAGTAGTGAAATTACAGATGATTTAAAAATTTTTTTCTTCCTTTTTTTTAGACTAACAATGTTATTGAAGTGGTTAGAAAAGAATAAGAGAAAAACAACCTGATGTTACCTCTGCGAGACACCCCTAGTCCCAGCAGCTCGCACATGGGTCTCAGCCTTGCCCTACATTTAGGGTGACAGATGTCTTGAAGCTCATTCTGGGGTGACCCACCCCACAGACCGATACCCCCTGCCTCCATGGCATTTGTGACCATGAATATTTTACTAGTTTTTAGGGATACAGTGTATAACTAAATCATCCTACTTCCTCATTCCTTAAATGGAAAATTCCATTTTCCTTATCTGAGAGTATCAATATACCAAAGAGGCCCTCAAACCATATGAACTTGTTAAAAATCTCTTTCTCCTGCATCTCTGCTTATCAAGCTCTTTCAGAGCAGGTGGAAAACTGGACTCTGAGCTTTGCCACACATTCACTCACATGTACAGTCACACTCACACTGGCAGTCACAGACTCACAGACTCACAATGGAGAACATGGACAATGTGGGTCTCACCCTGCGTAGTGCATTTTGACACCCCTGACCTCCTAATGCCCAGTGGGAATGTGACCTCTGAGAGCCAGAGAAGCTCTGGTCTGTTCCCACCCCCAGCACCCAGTCCCCCTTTTGTAAGTGACAACAGCAGAAGCCAGGCTTCCCTGCAGAAATAATAAGAGGCTATCCGTCTAAATCTAATGATTATTTAGTGTATATCATCCTCAACTGATAGGGAAATTCACCTCCAAATCCCAACTACAAGACAGTTGGGGCTGCTTTCTAGAGGACAGGGCCTTTGGCTATTGTGAGAAGGAAAGAGTGAGGAGGACATTACTAAGGGGGGTGGTTGTTTTCCATAGGCTAACATGGAACAAAAGCTCTTCATGTGATCACAAATGTGATGGAGGCAGAGTACGGGTGTCTGTGGGGTAAGTCAGTTGCCTTCTCCCCAGAATGAGCTCAAGACACCATCACCCTAAATTCCCGGCAGGGCAGAGACCCACATGCCAGCTGCTGGGACTAGCAGGGTGGTCTTCAGCTGCACTGTTAGGTCGTTTCCTCTCATTAAAGTATTCAGGAAATTTAAGAATCTTTTAATAAGCTTTAATAAACTTTCAATATGCTGCAAGTATCAAAAACAACACATGTCCACTAAGGCAACTATTATGAGACTAGGACCAAGGAAGGTGAAGTATAAGAAATAATATCGTCTCCCCAAGAGCTTAGCAGGAAAAGTAAGACTAAAGAACATTAAATACGGCCTCCCTTGTGATGCAACGGGTTAAGTGCAGCACTATGAAGCTATCCAGAGCCACTGCAACACTGTTCGATACCCAGCCAGGGAGATTCCCACATGGCGCAGCAGACCTCTCCTGCCTCACCTGCTGCTCCCCTCAGCAGTGTATTTCAGTACATCTGCCTGTTCTGCCCCCCCACTCTGTCTCTGGTGAATCCTCTCACCACCCCACACCACTGGCTTACACCCCAGCTTGTATGCATAAATAAATAAATCTAAAAAAAATAAACAAAAAAATTAAATAATCAAAAATACCACCATGACAGAATGTACATGTTATATGTATGCTATGAATATGAATTTGCCCTAAAACACTTGGGTCTAAGAGATGTACCACTTCCTCATTCTTCCAGATCAAATAAATTTGGTTTCAAGTTCCTACCTATATGGTTAGCAGAACATCTAATGTCAGTATTTGTTGGCTCCCTTCTCTCCGCTATCATATTAGAGAAGAATCCTGTTTACTCTGGCCCTTAGTCAATGAGACACTAGGCTTGCTCACACTTTGCTTACTAAGCCTTCTATTGAGGAAGCCGGGCTTTCATTGTGAGGCATGAACACATGAGGAATAGAGGAAAAATACACTGTTTCTCAAGGTATGGCGCTCAGCCCCTGGCTGGCAATGGGAGAGCCTCGCCTTCCCTTTCAAAACGTCAACATTGTATCTCAGTAGCAAGGAAGTTACTAGACCATCTCTGGGTGGTCCTGCTGCCCTCCAGGCAGTGTGGAACAGGCACGAGCCTTTGACATACCCAAAGTGAAACAAGGCATGGGAAGACAAAGTAAAATTTAATATCTCAATAGATTATCCACAGATATTCATGTACATGAGGTAAAGGGACATACCTTGCAAACCACAGGGTTTTCATTAAGAAGGGAGATGTTTTCCCTACACGTTGCCAGACTGAACAGAATGGAGTTCATGCTTAATTTTTCCTAGCAGCATCCTAAACCACACTAATCATATCACATGTCTGACTGGTACGCCCAGGCTAGACTAAGCAACATAACAGGAAGAGCTTTGAACTTCCCTTGGGCTACTGGGAACTGCCTCTTGGTCACCAAGACCTTGTAGAAGGCAAGCACACCTATCTAGCTTGCATTCATTTCTTCTCTTTATTGGATCCTTCTTCCAAAGATAGGGCTAGAATAGCCATGTGTTTCTAGGCAATCTCAAAAATATTTCTCCAATACTTAACTTTCTAGGAATAATTTCTTCCAAGTCCCTTTTGCCTTGTATTCTTTTATCCAAAGCATACTTTTATCTGCCAGATCTTCTGTGCACATGCTCCTGGGAGAGAGGGCGGTGGTGGTGAGTCTGACTTCAGACAGGCCTGGAACCAAACATAAATTTCAGTTCCAATTCTTACTAGCTCTGAGATATTAAACAATTTCTAAACCTCTCAGAAGCTATTTCCTCAGCCAGACAGTGCTAATTCATCCCTCTGAGTGCAGTTGTGAGCACTGAAGAGGTGCTGGGTGAGTCACCACATACTGCCTCTGCCTGACTGTGAAGAGAGATGTTGTAAGAGACGCTCCCTCGTGTGTGAGTGGAGAGGCATGACAAACTGTCAGGGCAAATAAGAGACTGTATTTAGTATAACTGCTAGAATCTCCTCTTTCCCATCTCTGAATTTCTCTCAGGCAAGCTCAACATTTTAGACATATAGTTTAATGATCAGGCTCTTCCAACTAATTCATATTTGTAGGCTTAGAGATTCAATCTTTAGAAAGTTACCACCAACTACCCTTAATAAATGGTTTGGCATTGTGAGTAGTATCCAGCTATTATCTGAAGGTAACTGGTTAGTTTTCTTGAGTACGTGGTCGTCAACCAAAGCAGCGTTCATCCCTACATGTGAGACAGGTCAAGTTCTCCTAGGATGTCATACTATTAGCACTGTTTCCATTGTCCCCTTGAGAGCAGAATAAGAAAAGGACTTCTGCAAAATGCTGGATGGTGATCTCAGTTATTGGGGCTGAGTCATGGATATGTTGTGTAGCTTTTATAGTCATGGACATGCTGTGTAGCTGTTATAGATCTCAAAGGTCACAAAGTCTTTGCAGTGCCTCCCAATGAGAGGTAAAGTCTGTTACTCCATCTTTCCATTCTATACTGTAATTGTGACTTCCTTTGACCTAGAATGTTGTGAAACTGATGAATGAATTCTGAAACCTTGGTCTAAGCCTTAGTGTCTGCTCTTGCCATCTTAGAAACCTACCTTGAGACTCCCATGTAAAGAGTAGATCTAACCTCCCAGAAGATGAGAGGCCATATGAGGAAAAACCCAGGTAGCCCGGCCAAGAGCCAGCACACTGTGCCAGTCATGTGAGTGAGGCCATCTTAGCCCAGCTGCCCCTGCTCCCGTGAATGTTGCTGCCACATGAATGACCCCAGGCAAAACCACTACAGAGTCTACCTTGCCAATCACAGTTGAAAAATAATATTTCGCTGTCGTCTTTAACCACTAAGCTTGGTGGTGGTTTGTTATATAGGAAAGATTAACAGAAACAGTGTCTCAAGGGAGTATTTTCCATAAGAATTCAATTCCTCAACTCAGATCCCCAAGCATTAAGAATAAAGGTCAAAGCAAATCTCTAGCATAAGAAAATTAAGCCTACACTCCCAGGATAAGATGTCATCATTAAATAATGACTCCAACATGACCAACCTGGTCTCACATCTAACATACCCTCTCTCAACTATTCTAAGTTCAGTACTATGTTTCTCGAGAAAGTTCCTACTGAATACAAACATGTCAACAGGATGAGAGCATGAAATATTAATTTACTGAAACTAACTCATACTTTAATTAGAACAAATTTTTATTTAAGTAATAAAATTTTGAGTAAATGGTTAACAAAAGATACACAAATGAAAACTAATAAAGCAACACTGTAAAGATAGCTCTAGTGAGTGTGCTATTAGGGAAGAGGGCCATAGATGACATGTACCCTTATCAGGGCACTGGAGAGCCTGGGACTGCGCAGGAAAGGAAAAACTACTTCCATGTGGAGAAATTCAGGAAAGGTTTATAGAAAACGTGACATTTGGTTAAGACCCTTAAGAAAGGATGAGATTTAGAAGGACAGAGATAACACGTGTAGGATACATGTTTAAAGGAAATGAAATTTAGATCTCAGAGATATCTGACTTCCAAGTTCATTGCAGAGCTAGCCACAACAGCCATATAGAAACAACCTGTGTGTCCACTGATGGATGAATGGATAAAGGAAAAATATATCTATATGTATTTTTGCATGTGTACATGTATATATGCATATATGTGTGTATATATACATATATACCTTTATTTGTGTGTAATGTAATACTATTCTCTCAAAAAAAGAAGGAAATCCTTCCATTTATAATTTGGGTGTACTTCAGAGACATTCTGCTAAATTAAAAAAGTCAAACAGAGAAAGACCAGTATGACAGAAATGATTTCACATGTATGTGGAATCTAAAATAAAGCCAAAATCAACAGAAAAGGAGAGTACAATGGTGGATAACAGTGGCTGGAGGATGGGGGGAAGGGCAGATTTTGGTCGAAGGATACAAACTTCCAGTTATAAGATGAAAACATTCTGGGAATCTGATATATACAGCATGGTGACTGTGGTTTAGAATACTGTATGGTATATTTGAAAGTTGCTAAGAAAGTACATCTTAAGTGTTAGCTAACACTTTGGAGGCAATCTTTTCACAATATATATCAAATCAACACTCAGTGCACCTTAAGCCTACATAATGTTATCTGTCGATTATATCTCAATAAAGTTAGCAAAAAAGATATCATATGTTGTTACATAACTTATAAGATTAAATATATGTAACAATTTAAATATATGTTAAGTTTTATATATAATAATATATGCATAATATATAATACACACAGTATCTGTGCAATAACATTGTGTTAAATTATTCTAGACAAATTATATATTATAATTATAAGATGTATTATATAAGATAGATTATATATTGTAACATGTAATATATGTTATTATACATAGACTGTGTATAATAACAATGTGTGCATGTGTATGTGTGTATATTTGCAGAGAGCAGAGGCCAAAGATAAGGGTCTTAGACATTTTTGTTGTCAGGGAAAGGGCCTGAGCATGAGGTTCACCTCTGAGGCAGTGGGGCTGACTGCTTGAAGTCAAGAGGGTGCTCCAGGCCTCTAGACAGGAATGTGAGAACTTGAAGGGAAGGAGGGAGTCGGGGCAAGCTGGTGATATATGGGGTAGGTCTGCACTGAAGCCTGTAGTGTGAGGCTGGTTCAGAGCAGTCCTCCGTAAGTACCTAGTAACTCGGTTTGACGAGAGGCAATACAAGAGCTCTTGAAGCTGTGTCCACTATTAGCGTGTTGTACTCTGTGGTTCTGTTGCTCCTCGTTTTCTCTGCTTTTCACCCTCCTAAGGTCTTGTTTGTTTCTCTTTACCTTTTACCTTTTAGACACTCTCATATTCTGCACCAGTTCAATAAGTCTCTTTTCAAAAACAAAGTATCCTGAAAAAATCCTGACTCTTACAGACAGAAACTGTCACTCCTGCTGGCTGCAAATATGGCCACTGGACTTGCTGAAGGGAGCAGGCATTTGCCCTTGGTTTACAGATCAGCTATAAACTCATCAGTGTATTGGCAGTGATTTCAGAGGAGGCCGTGTTAACTAATGGACTAGGTGGGAAAGATCCAGAACTTTAGTCCTGAGTATTTCAGGATGCGATTACTCCTGAGAGCAGCCTTCTGCTTGGGTGGTGGCCTACACTTTCCTAAAAGAAGAAAGAAGCAACCTTACTTAAAACATCTGGAAAATGTACAGTGTCAGACCTGAGATGTCACCTCAGTTTGAAGAGGGATTAATGAATAATTGATCATCAGGGTTCTGCGTTGAAGAGGCCCGGTGGGCGCTAGAGCAGCTTTCCATTTCTCTTCCCTCCCTCGCGTGGCCCCACTGAGAAGAAGCCCCTGGTCTCCTGAGGAGGCTCACTTTTTAGCAGCTGAGAAGACTCCCTCCCAGAGGCAGCTGCCCCAGCCCCCAGCTCCTCTGTCCTCTTCTGGTGCTGTCCTCACAAAACATTCATTCCCCACAGCTTGGCTAGGAAAACAAATGCATTTCTGTTGTGAATCCACAAGACTTCAGTTTGGGGTTAAAAGCATAGAAAATCATAGTATCAGTTATCAGTGTTGTAGCTCTAATGTTACCCTAGTCAAATCACTGCTGATTAAAACCAGTCCTGTTAATAAACCACAGGCTTTATTTCCCCTCAAATGTCTATAACCACTTTCTGCAACCCCTATTAAAAGGCAGAACCCAAAGAAAAACACAGCTTTGGAACCCAAGTGCTGCTATTCCCCAGAGAAAGAGAAGGGAACAGAAAGAAATGGCTCTTTTTTTTCCTCACCTTTCCCCCACTTAATGGAGCCAAACCATTTTCATAACTAAAGGGAGAAATCAATAAGAGCAGGCAGGCACTATCAGTGGTCTGCAGCGTTAGATCAGCTGCAAACAGTCCTCCTCCGCCTTCTAAAACGAATGCATTTGCCAGCAATTCCCTGTGTCTGACTCACATCCTTATTACCTCCTTCTCCTCTTGCTTTTCCCTTAAGGGACTGATTTTTCCTCCCATCTAAGCCAAAAAGAATTTCTCTGGATTAAGGAGACTGATGAAAGCATTTTTAATATTTGAGTTCAGGTTTGCAAGCTCCATAAAACCCACATTTCCCGCTGGCTGCTTTGTCTTTACCCCCACCCCCACCCACTCCACACACCCCTCTCTGTCAATAGTTTTTCTCCTTCATTTGCTCCAGCCAAGGACCTTCTCCACATGGGGTTTCTGGCCCCCTGGCAGCTTCCCCTTAAGACTGCCTTCTCTCCACTGCCTCCCTCTTGGCCCCAGATGCAGGATGTAACATTTCAGAAAATGGGGGTGGGGGCATATATGACATCTTTCATGTTGATGCCATATGTCTTTCAAATAAGACTGGTTTGACAAGGTGCTGAGAGGCTCAGAGGGAAACATGCTTCAAGCCTGGAGGGGAAAGTTTTGGCCATTCATTCCAGAGAAATCTGGAACCTTCCTCATCCACCCCACCTTTCACTAATAAGGATGTGGAAAGAAAGGAAGCAATGTCTTCCCATAGCATGAACATAATGGTCTTTGTTATTTGTCCTTCCCACATTTGCATCATTGTTGCACTATTTTTCCTTGTTCCTCACATTAATGGCAACTTTACCTTGACTTTCAGAAACCTTGAAGTAAACACTTGTAAACAAAACTTTGCTTAGAACTGCAAAATCCAGTCCAATTAAATGGTTCTGGGAAGCAAAAGACCTAGTTTTTCCTTTTTTAAGTCACTACTGAGTGGGGCCATCCTGCTACAGCTCTGAGATCTTATTGCGTTACTGGGCAACGACAGCACACCGAACAGCCACTTTGCCTTGTTGTTGTACCAAAGGCCCCTGGCTTCTGGGTAAAGCATTATTTTAAAGCATTAAATGAACATCTGCCACTGAATGTCTTACTCTGACATTTTCCATCCCCTTTCATATCCAATTGCATCACCAATAATTATTTTCAAATGGTGGGGGTATACTAAATGACATGCTAAATGACAGATTGGTGTGGTATGTGTACTTGATGACCTGCTCAATACTGTTCCTTGTAAGGGGACATGATAAATACCATCTCAAATTATAGCACCCAGAAAAGACTGACACAGAACAACCAAAATTGGTTCATCTTTTTGTCTAGTAAGTATATTTTAATGTGAGTTCTTTATTTTTTCAATGATTGTACACTATCAATATTGATATTGATTACATTAATGAGAGTGAATGTTTCCAGTTGATGTATTTTAGTAACAAGAACCACCAAAATATCATTTCATTGATGTTTCCCCCCAAAAAAAGAAATAGAAAAAAATAATATATTTTGGACCAACAACTTACTCATAATTTATGGTATTTAATATTAACACTAGTCCTGTGGGGGTAAGCATTATAAGTCAAACAAGGTTCAGAGAGATTGAGTCACTTATTTGAGATCATTCATCATTTCAGTGGTTGTTATCAATATTACCATACTCTTTATTTGGCACCAACTTTAGGCTAAAGACTATTTCACAAAATTTTTAAGCACAATTTATATTTCTCTCAATAATATTGGGTCAGAGGTATTTTGCATACCACTTTATAAATGAGTAAACTGAGGCTCAAAGGTTAATCAACTTGCCCTAAGTAACACAATTAATACGTGACTTGTGATTCACATCCATGTCAATGACTTCTGAAGCTCATGATGGATTGTTTTCAAAATTTGTCTACAAATTATTTTCTAGTCCTTCCATTAAATGGTAGATACTATTAAGGAAAGCAATCTGGACTTAAAAGAAAAAAAAAAGGAATGCCATAAGACCCAACAATCTCATTCTTGGGCATCTATCCAGAGAATATGAAACCATCCAAGGAATAACAACAAAAAAATATGTTCTACAATGCCCATAGCAACATAATTTACAATTGTAGGAAGATGGAAACAGTGTAAATAATATCCATGGAAGACTGGATCAAGAATATGCAATATATTTAGATTGAGGAAAGATGAAATGCAACCTTGTCAGCAAATTGGAAGGGGTTTAAGAGAATTATGTGTAGTAAAGTAAGTCAGAATGACACAAATACTTGATATTTACATAGCAGATGATTTGATTTGATAAAGTAAAATACTTACAAAAACTTGTGGACATCAATAAACACCATGAGGGCTCCGAGGTTAAGAGAGAGGGAAAGGGATAAAAAGATGTAAGGGATGATATAAATGTATAAATCAACTAGATAATTATTTGTATATATTGAAATAAATGTTGACATCATGGTGGAATACAGAGGTTGGTATCACCTTCTCCACTAAAAACAACTATAAAAAAATATTTGGTCAAAGGAAGATTCTGAAGTTTCCCAAGAGAGTCCCAGGACTTTTGCACAGAGGACTTGGTGGATTGCTGCAGGAAAGGAGTGGGAGTTGGTAAAGGGGGTATGGCCAGAAAAGTTAATGCCCAGGTCCACAGAAAAGATGGGAGTGGGGGGCAGCCATCCCCAACTCTGCAGATCATGGTGAATTGCACCAGAGGAACTATTCAGAAAGAGAATATAATCACACATAGATGCAGACTTGGCCAGAAACCACTGAGGGCAACTCCCCACCTCCTGCCAAAATAATAGGAGAGTAGGGAGAGTATTCAAGAAGAACCATGCCAGACTCTCTCAAACAGAGGGTAGAAGTAGTGAGAAAGAGCTGTCCCCCTCTCTTGCAAAAAATCAAGGCAGCACTCTGGGCTTACAATCTCAGTCTCCTGCATAATGGATTGTGGCAGCAGTGGCTGCGGAGACAGCCGTGGAGGCAACCATCGCTTACAACAATGGGTGACAGGGCATATAACTGCCTGCCAGTCCATTGGAGTCCCAGAGTTTGAGCCCTATGGAGCATGCCTAACACCCTTCCCAGGAGACACAGCTTGGCAGAACATGGCCTAGAGCAAAATGGAGCAGCACAGTGACAGAGCTGAAGGAACAATGGGAGCACTTAATGGAGTTTTCTGTGGAGAGAAAGGAGAGGAAGCAGAGGTGACCAACCTCTGTCCTCCTCAAGACTGAAATCTAGTATTTAATCTCCAGAATCCCCTCCTGCCCCCACCTCACATCAGGGTAAACAAAGAGAAACAAGCAAAACTAAATTGACAATACCCCAAGCTCAAAAACACAAATAATGCAACACATGCCCAGGAAGCAAGGAACATCCCAACACAAAATAGAAAATTAAAAGAGAATAATTGAAGTTCAAGAATATATACAAAGAATATAGCTATCAAGAACATATTGGACAAAGACTTTAAAACAATAATATTAAAAATGCTAAATGAGCTACTAGAAGGTCAGTCAAAGCCAGATAGACAGATGCAAAATCTTAGAAAGGAGATTCAGGAAGAAAAAGAATTCTTCACTAAGAGATTGAAAATATTAAAAGAATACAAAAAGAGACTGAATGGAATTAAGACAAATGTAGAAAGTACTTTAAATAGAATTAAAGTGGCAGAAGAGAGAATTTCAGAAATAGAAGACTAAAATGCACAAATCACCCAGTTAAAAAGAGAGAAAAAAGACTCATGAAAAAATGAATAAACTCAATAAGAAATATGAGGCTCAATTAGAAAGGGAAGCATGAAAATTATAGATATTCCAGGTGAAGAGAGAAAGAAGGAAGCAGAGACCACACTGAAAGAAATAATAGCTGAGAAGTTCTCAAACATAAGAAATGAATAAGCATAGATAGTCAGGATGCAGTGAGAACACTCTTTTTCTAAATGCAGAATGACCTATGCCAATACACATCATTGTTAAATTATAAAAAAGTAAAGATAAAGAAAAAATGCACAGGAAGCCAGGAAAAAGAAGGTAACTTGTAAAGGCATACAAATTAAGCTTTCCTCAGATTTCACCCCAATCACCCTCCAAGGTGAAGACAGTGGAATGAATATTCAGAATCCTAAAAGACAAGATCTGCCAGTCAGAAATACACTATCCTGTAAGACAATCATTCAAATAATAATGTGAAATAAGGCTTTCCTAGGCAAACAGAAGATAATGAAGTTTATCACCATGAGACCTACCCTATGAGAAATGTGAAAGGAGTTTTCTATAAGAAAAGAAAAAAAAAAACACAAAACCCTGAGCAAAGTGACAATAGTAATACAAAATCTTAAACATAAACGAGAATATTATGAGTCAACAACAAAACACTAAAGGGGAAGGGGGAAAAGGACAGAACCTATATCGTTAGATGCTAGAGAGCTGATACCAGCTAATAAAGGACATTTTAAAACATACTTCCCCTGGTCAACCACTAGCCAAAAATCTAGATCAGGGGCACACTGAAGAAGAAATGAAGAAACTTAAGGAACAATCACTAGGGAAAGTCATGTAAATGAAAAGGCAGAGAGAAACAAGTGGAAGAAGAAAAAACAGAAATGTAAAGCAATAAAAAAAAAAAACCAGAATGACACTTAAACAGCATGTTATCAATAATCACTCTAAATGTGAATGACATGAACTCAGCAATTAAAAGGGACACAATCACAAAGTATATTAAAAATTTTCAGTTGCCTAATACTGTTTGCAAGAGACTCATTTAAAACTAAAGATAAAAACATAGTTAAAGAAATATATGAGCACAAGATACTTCAAGTCAAAATGCATAAAGAAAAGCAGGAAGTGCTATTCTCATATCTGATAAGCTGGAATTTCAGCAAAAACTAATCAGAGAGCAAAATGTACACTATACAATGATCAAGGGAATGATTCATCAAGAATATATAACTCTCATTAATATTTGTACACCTAACACAGGGCACCTAATTATATAAAATAGCTACTAAGTGACCTAAAACAATACCTTGGCAAAAACACATAAATAGTGGGGGACTTCAACACACTCCTTACAAAACATATAGATCATCCAAACTAAACATTATCGATGAAATAAGGGGCTTGATTTAAATGTTGGACCAGATGGACTTAATGGACATTTACAAATTTTCCCCAAAAGAAAGGAATACACTTTCTTCTCAAGTGCACATAGAATATTCTCAATAATACATCATATGCTGGGACACAAAACATATCCAGAAAATACATGAAAATGGAAATTATATACTCCATCTTCTCAAGTCACAATGGTATAAAGTTAGAAATTAACCTCAAAAAGAATCCCAGAATAACCCAAAATATGTGGAGACTAAATAAAATGCTTCTGAACAACTTCTGGATCAATGAAGAAATCAAAGAATATCTGGAGACTAACGAAAATGGTCAAGCTACTAGATCCTATGGGATGATCTAAAAGCTGTACTATGAGGGAAGTTCATAGCAATACAGGCCCAAATGAAAAATTTCAAATAAACAACCTAAATTGACAGCTGAAGGAAGTAGAAAAAGAAAAGCAAATGAATCTAAAAATCAGTAGAAGGAAGTAAATAATGAAAATTGAAGTAGAAATAAGTGATAACGGAAATAAAAAGACAATCCAACAGTTCAGTGAAACCAAAAACTGGTTTGTGAAAAAAACAAACAAAAGAAAGAAGACTCTAACTGTGATTACTAAGAAAAGGAAAGAAAAAACCTGTCTAAATAGAATACAAAATGAAGAGGTGAAATTAAAACAGATGCCACAGAAATACAAAGGATCATAAGAATTTACTAGGAGAGTCTTTTTTTTTTTTCAGACAAATGGGACTATCTAAAAAAATGGACAAATTTTCAGATTCATATAACCTTCCAAAGCTGCACCATGATGAAATAGACAGCTTAAACAGTCCAATCACAAATGCAGAAGTTGAAAGAGTAATAAAAAGACTCCTTAAGAACAAAACATAGGAGCAAATGGCTTTTCCAGTGAATTCTACAAAACACTCAAAGAGGACCCAATACCCATCTTACTCAAACTCCTCAAAATATATAATTGAGAGGGTGGAAAGCTCCCTAACACGTTATTACACTCATTCAAAAATCAAACATTCATTTTTTGTACAATGTTTGATTTCTTCTCTCAGTTATAGTCCCGGTAAAATTCCCACCACTAAGTCACCAGTGAACCATCATCATAGTCCCTTGTGCTCTTCCCACCCCTTGTTTTAATTGCTCTCCCTACCCCTCCCCTGCAGAATATCTCTGACTTATAGTTGCCTGTTAATTTTGGTTTTTTATTTATTATTATTTTTTCCTGATCCTTTATTTGGTTCCCCTATATTCTTCCTAGAAGTGAAACCATTTGATACTTTTCTTTTTCTTTCTGGCTTATTTCACCGAGCATAATCCCTTCCAGCTTCACCCATGTTGCTGCGAATGACATGAGTTTATGTTTTTGATTGCTTAATAGTATTCCATTGTGTATATATATATCACATCTTCTTGATCCAGTCATCTATTTTGGGGCATTTGGGTTGTTTCCATAGCTTACATATTGTAAATAGTGCTGCAATAAACATAGGGGTGCAGGTATCCTTTCAAGTTAATGTTTTTGTGTTCTTTGGGTAGATTCCTAGGAGTGGAATTTCTGGGTCATATGGTAGCTCCATTTTTAGTAATTTGAGGAACCTCCACACAGCTTTCCATAGTGGTTGGACAAGTTTGCATTCCCACCAGCAGTATAGGAGAATTTTCCTTTTTCTCCACATCCTCACCAACAATTGTTGTTGCCAGTTTTGTTTTGTTTTTTAATATGGGGTAGTAAATCTTTGACAGAGGAGCCAAGGCCATATAATAGAAAAAGGAAAGCCTCTTAAATGGTGCTTGGAAACATGGATAGCCTCATGCCAAAAAAAAACAAAAAGAACAAAAAACAAAAAACAAAACAAAAAAACTAAATCCACACTTAACTTCACACACAAAAATTAATTCAAAAATGGATCCAAGATTTGGACTAAACTGAATTGAAATCATAAAATATTTAAAAGAAGACAATTAAAGGACATATATCACAAAGATGTGTTTGGGGACATAACTCCAATGGCAAGGAAACCAAAAGCAAAAGAAATAAGTGGGATTACACCATACTAAAAAGCTTTTGTACCTCAAAAAAAATTATAAAAACAAAACAACAACCAACAGTCTGAGAAAAAATATTTGAATGTCAGACATCTGACATAGGGCTAATTTCAAAATATACAAAGTATTTATACAAAACAACAACAATTTAAAAAAAAAAACACCAGACAAGCCAGTCATAATATGGGAAAAGATGTAAATAGACATTTTTCTAAAGAAAACATGCAGATGGTTTACAGGCACATGAAAAATTAATAAACATCACTAATTATAAAGGAAATGCAAATCAAATCCACAATGAAATATGATCTCACCACTGTTAGAATGGTCCATATCAAAAAGAATGGAAACAACAGATGTTGGTGAGGATGTGGAGAAAAAAGAACTCTCATCCACTGCTGGTGATGATAAAGCAAGTTGTTGCAACCTCTCTGGAAAACAGTATGGGGTTTCTTAAGAAAATAAAAATGGAAATAACATATGATCCAGCAACACCTGTGCTAGGTATTCACCCAAAGAATATGAAAAGCTAATATGAAAAGACCTATGTACTCTATGGACAGCAGCAATGTCCATAATTGCCAAGTCATGGAACCAACCCAAGTGCCCATGGACAGACAATCAGATAAAAAAAAAATGTGGCATACATACATCCTCAGTCTAACACTACTTGATCATTAAAAGCCCAAAGCAGCACTGTTCTCAAGTTAGAGTTTCAACTTTAGTCCACAAACAATGAAGGAAGGTTTCATTACATTGGGCCCTGTGATATTATGAGAAGACCCCATGTGCCAGGCTGACATCACTTGACTGAAAGTCTTGCAGAGTGGTCATTGTCATTCCTCAAAACCATTTTTTGCTGGGCAGAAAATTCCCCCCAGGTGAAAAAAGTGACCCCAACAGGTATCTAAAACTCCCACTGAAAGGAAATTGGGACTATTCAGACATCCCCACACTGAAGATCGAGTGTCTCAGTGTTACCTTTGCTCCTCTGGGACCTGGCCAAACCCTTGAGAAAAACACTGAAATAGTCTGAGAAATGTGCATGCTGCTGCAGACACATAGTCTAATATGGC
Organism: Scalopus aquaticus; assembly: GCA_004024925.1. Taxonomy (NCBI): domain Eukaryota; kingdom Metazoa; phylum Chordata; class Mammalia; order Eulipotyphla; family Talpidae; genus Scalopus; species Scalopus aquaticus. The sequence goes on along the minus strand of PVIJ01003078.1, from coordinate 65,830 downwards.
ACAGCAGTAAAGTCCCCAAACTTCATCAGGATTTCTGAGCCATCCAAACTCATTCTTTCTGTCACTGCTTTTCTGGTGCTTAGAAGTTCTTGGATGAAAGATTTAAAATGTGGATGTTTTAGAACTGCAAATAAAATATCCCCAAGAGAAGGTCTCCTTGATGAATAAACACATGACTTTCATTTGCCTAGGTCTGCAAAAGTGCTTTTAAAGTAATCCAGGCAAAATCTCCATGGGCCATGCCTCACAGGCTTCCTGCTCCCCAATCCTAGCAAGAGGATAACACATACCATGGTTTTTTCCTACCTCTTTTTAATCAAATGCGTTACAGCATGCTATTACTCCTGGGGCTGCATTTCTCCAGATGGTTTTCCAGCACCACTGTGGACTTCATTCAGAAGAAAATGGAATAGTGTTTCCCAGTTTAGTGCCTTAAATTAGTTTGTTTTCCCCAGGTCTCTGTGCATGCTGACCTCACTTTTCACTGAACTTCAGGAGGAGTCTGTATCACAGAAGACTGGGTCATGTGTGTCTGGGATTGTACACTGATGCCAGAATAAAAGTAGCTTTCTCTCCTCATTGCAGGAGAGAAAGGGCGGGGGTTGAATGACCTCAAGACAAAAAAATACCTTGAACTTCTTTTGTGCTGGATCCATAATGGTTCTTCAATAGGTTAAGTCAAATCCATACAACAGATCCATGCAAGCTTATTATTACGATTCTTTTCAATTTGTATCCATCTTGCTTGGAAAGCTCTGTAGTGCACAACTAAAATAGAAGACTGTTCATTTTCCACGCACCCACACCAAAGCTCCAGGCTTCTGACCCATCAAAGCTCGTATCTGTCTTTTCTCCAGGATGAACGCTAGTCCCTTATAAAAATCTCCACTTCGTGACTGATGGTAATAGTGGGCTTGCCCTTATTCATCTAAACCTATTTCTAAAAGCCCAAAGCACAGGGGGGAAAAAAAAAACACCTCTGCTATAACCAGCCCCAGACATCGCAGACGATATTGCTAATCTGTATTACACTAATAGATAGTATTAACATGATACCATTTATTTGATGGTAAATGTGTGATGAACATCATGCTATATGCCTCATCCCATTTATCCTTATAATAATCTATAAAGCCCTTTTAGACTGAAAATTAAGTTGAGAGGGCTTAGGTAATGCGTCCAAGTTAATAAGAAGTAGAGTGTAAGGCTCTGGGGGCTTAAATCTGAACAAGACACAAGCAAAGAAAAAAGAGATAAAGAGTGGAAATTCCAACTTCACGTGATAATCCCAGAGTAGGGCCAAGCAAGAACTTTGTGAGAGGGTGTGAATAACTGGTGTGGGTGTCTGGGTGGAAAAACTTAGAGAAGAACCTCTCAGAAGTAAGGTTGCTTGAGCAGCATCTTGAACAACAAGTAGGTGGGGGTAAGACTGATGTGGAGAAGAGGTGAGAGCCAGGAGAGGCGTCTGAGGACATGGTGCATCAAGTCTCAGAGCCCTGAAGGGCAAGGTGTATTTCAGAGCCATATATCTGGAAACAGGGACAATCAGGTGGGCTGTCAGGTGGAATCAGATTGCTACATTGGTACATTGTAGGTGCCAGCTGGTCCTCAAGGGAAGTTACTACAAATCAGTATTTTGAGTCTCTGGGAACAGCATGAACTGAAGGCAGAGTAACTAATTCTAAGTAATCTGTATCAGAGAAGAGGGTGAAATCTATCATATAGTTAGTAAGTAAACACAGTCGGACATCTAAGTGTAAGGGGAAAGCAAGCAATGGTGGAAAGTTGGAATCTAGGCTACCAATCATTTTGAAGGAGTGGATGGTAGTGACCTAAGGAATGCAAGCAAAAGCAAATCATTTTTTGTTGGGGGAATGTAGAGCTAAGTTTGTATTACAGTGTGTTTTCTGTGAAACACTGATGTCTTCCATCTGGACTGTGCTAAAGGCCTTTTGCAGAGGGTCTGGAAAGTGCTATCTGAGCTGTAGCTGTCAGTTTGCTTCACATGCTCTCTAGGAGCAAATGTGACATCCAAATCTCTCACATCCCTCGAGAGCCTGGTCAAAAGGATTGTCACAATACCTACGTCACCTATAGAGGACTTGGAGCGCTTGGAGCAGACATCTCCTCCCTCTCCAGCAGCCATCTTCAGCTGCCTGCACAGCTCTGCACCTCTCAGCCGGACCCCACAGCGAGGGGTGCTTCAGTGGAGAGACTCGTTAAACAATAACACTCAGGCAGGACCGCCAACTCCTCTTCCCAGCCAAAGCTCATACCTGAAAGAGGTCGCAAGAAGTCATTCCATTCGATTAAACTAACATTTATTTAGCAGCTGCTATGTACCAGTCACTATGCAAAGCATTAGTACTCAGTGCTAAGGCTGTGATTTTGACCAAAGTGAAATGACAGTGTGCAGGACTAAGAGAAGGAAGATGAGAGTGACTGAGAAAGAGGGAGATGGAAAAAAGCACAGGTGCAGAGGGGTAGCAGGGGAAGGACTCCTGCTTGTCCAAGTTCAAACTGCCAGAGCCTGCCCATGGTCCATGAAGGCAAACTCAGGCACAGAGTCCAGGACACAAACAGAAAAGCTTCCAGCTCCATACCAAGGGAGCTAGAATATGTTCAGCTGTGTGTTTCTCCTTCCTAACATAAATTGCATTTATTGCAAGGAGAGTCAACAAATTACTTGGTGATCATTTGCTTCATGGTTGTCTCCCCAGCAGGCCTCTGTGTACCTCACTCATCATCGTGTCCCCTGTGTTTAGCAGAGTTCCAGATCCATAACTGGTGCTTAAGAAAATGCTTCCTAAAAAGAAAGCTTCGAGGGAATTGAAGGAAGAATGAGACCCATGTCTTAGGCAAATATAATAATATTATGTCACAGAAAAATCACCCAACCCCTCCTCCACCACGCAGATGCCAAGGATGTAACATTTCACAAGACAACTTGACTCCATAAGCCCCTTCTTCAAGCTTCAAATTTCTCACAAAGGCTGCCCCGAAAGCAGTAAAACATTGGAATCCACCTTGAAACAAATACACTCTAATAAATATTATTCTTCTCCCTAGGATGCATTCCCCATTTATCCCTCCTCTTGGATTTTCATTCCTGAGACTTTACCCTCTAAACGCCTTCTATGCATAAATAGTCTGTGTCCATTTCAAATATTTCAGTTATCCATGACCACTTGAGAATTATAATAAAACCCAGCTCCTTGTCTTGGCTCCCTCCTGCCTTCTGTTTGTCCTGCATGTAGAAAGTTGAGAGCCACGTGGAGCCTCATGGATTAGATTTTGAGCCTGGATAATGTGGGCGTGAACCTATGTGCAACTGGACTTTCAGAAAGTTAAAGGACTTGAAATAAGACATGTCAGGTTATGAAAATGCAGACTATAGTGACACATTAAAACTGTTTTAGTGTCCAATGTGTTCATTAAAGGTAAAGCATCTAACTCACCCATCTCAGCTGAGACAATGCTTGGGATAGAGGGTCTCTCGGTGAAAGTATGGGGAACTCAGCTGAACATGTGCCACTACTGCAAAGATTCTAGAGACGCTTGTCTGTGAGACCAACATGGCAAATATTTAAGATCAAATGCAAATTTTCACCCACACGGAGCTTAGATTGTGCTAGAGGCCACACTCCAACCTGGAGAGCTGTTGCCAAACATAGGCCTGCTACCTGATGGCCCAGAAGCCAAAATCCATGTGGCCAGCTTTTGGGAAAAGAGCCAATTAATTGTGACATCATCTGGCAGGAGACTAGAGGAAAGGCTCTTCAATTAGTCTCCCCAAGTTTGAGGTTTAGGGTAATATTTTGCAGTGGAAAATGTAGAAAATACAAGTTGGTAGAGTCTAACTGGTGCCTTTCTAATTGGTAACTCGAATTGTGATCCAGAACGGCAAGAGACAGAGTCCTCGCTTCCGCATGTCGCCCACCTGGCCACAAGCCAGGTGTCTGGGTTCCATCTTCCCTCATGATTTTCAGTTTCCCGCTGAGATGTCAAGTTGAGGACAGTGAACACTTTTCTGGGTCCTTGCTGTGAAACACAACTTGTCAACTTATGCAATATTGCGGTTTTTTCCTTGTTTAAAATGGGTAAGAGCATTTTTGTCCTGTGGTAAGCCCACCTCTTTCTTGCAGGATAAGCAGAAATAGCAAATGACCACCATGATTTTAGAGCTAAAAAAAAAACAGTAAACTTCCCAACAAATCTCTTTTTGGTTCCAAAGATTGCAGAGTACCTTCATGCACGCGCGTGCACACACACACACACGCCTGTGTGCACACACACTCAGAAAGCATGGGAGTTCCAGATAAATTAGTGTATTCAAGCAAAGGTAAGAAAAGGCAAAAAGGGAACCCTGCTGATTAGAGAAAGTGAGAGCTGAGGGAAGCCAGTGTCTGACTTGTGGGCTCATTTTCTCAACTCTTTCCTCTGTCCATGTCCAGCCCAAACCTAGCTTTCTGTCCAGAGACTCTCTTGGCCTTTCTTGTCCTTAGTTATGACTCATTTTTTAGAAAGACAACAAAAGCTTAGTCTGGTTATGGTCCAAAAGACTGATCTCTAGAAGGATACCAGTTGGTGAACCCACGAGACAGGAGTAAATCTTATATACCTTTTCATCTTCAGAGACCACCGTGCTAAGTGCTTCCTATTCACTTTGAATAAAACCCAAGTAATAAACCAAATATGGCATTGCCCCTTCCCATATGACCTCTTTTGTCTTCCACCTCACTCCTCTTTTCTCACTGTGCTCCAGACATGTTGCTTTTCCTTCAGTTCCTCAAACAAACCGAGATTGTCCACTCCAGGGCCTTTGCATGTGCTATGTCCTTTCCCAGTGCCCCTGCCCACTTCGAGTGGCTGACAGCTCATCACTCAGGTGGAAGACATGTCTCCTCCAAGAGAGGTGTCTCCTGGCCACTTTATCACACCTTGCACTCCCCATCATACAACCCCCAGTGCAGATAGTTTGTCATTATTTAGAATAACATTATTTCTCTATTTGCTTTTTCTTTTCTCTAGGCAAATCCCCCACTGAGCTATAAATTCTACAGAAGAAACATGCCTGGCTATTGGGTTAACCTCTCTTGACTTCAACTCTTAGAAAAATGCCTGGATCATAATGAATACTCAGTGGAGATGAATGAGCAATTTAAGAACAGATATTTTTTGATGATGTGGACAAATTTATGTTCTAGATGGGTTAATATATGTAAAAGACTCACAAGAGTACCAGGCCTATAGAAGCCACATAATACTACATTATATATACCATTGTTCTTGTTATCATGATTCATTTTTAAATTTTTTTTTAATTTTTGCATATAAGCTGGGGTGCAGGCCAGAGGTGTGAGGCGGTGAGAGGGCTCACCAGAGACAGAGTGAGGAGCAGAACAGATGGACAAAAATACACTGCTGAGGGGGGCAGCGGGTGAGGCAGGAGAGGTCTGCCCCGCCATGTGGGATTCTCCCCGGCCGGGCATCGAACTCGCAACACCGCAACCACAGCCGCAGCCACAGACAGCTCCACAGCGCTGCACTCACCCTGTTGCGCCACCAGGGAAGCCCTATCATGATTCATTTTTATTGGCCCAGCTCCATTTTCTTCATTTTGGAGAGAGGAGTTTGTGTGTGGGGGAGAGAGAGAGAGAGAGAGAGAGAGAGAGAGAGAGTGTCTGTGTGTCTGTGTGTGTGTACATTTTTGTTGGTTTTTTTTTTTTGCTTCCTATTGGTTTCCCTCTCCCCCACAGACACCCAGCTATAATTTTTCTCTGTACTCCCTGCCATCAGTCCTATTTTCCTTCCTCTACACATGAATATTTATGTGAATAAAGGATTATTCTTTTACTGATGAGCACCCCAGATCAATTTGTCTTTTAGGACTCATCTGTGCCAAAAAGAACACATTAATTGAAGACTCTCTGACATTAACTGATAAGCTGGTGAGTGTATCTGAGACCACTACTTTTTTTCAGTGTCTCTAACAGGATACTGGGATAATATCACACCTTAACGATCAGCTCTTCCCTTGAAAGTCAATGCTAAAAACCCAACTTTTGGGAAAAGTCTAATCATTGTCCAAATCTCCCATATCAGTTAAAACTAAGATTTTTGCAAAAATAAATAAATAAGAAATTTTTATCTTTATCCAGTCCAGTTATCCTTCCAAACTTTATTCCTGTATCCTCTTAACATGACTGTCTCCACTAACCCATGGAAATTCACGCTTATAAAAAATTTTATATGTCCTTAGCAAGTCTTACTCTCTAATAAGAACTTTAGCAAAAGTGGAATACTTGTAGAAGTATTGGTCTCTCATAGCTCATTTTTAACATGTAGCATGAAAAGAAGTCATTAGAGGAAAAAAATCTCAAAAATCTGGTTAGGGAAGATAATATTTGATAGGAGCAAAGAGAAATGTAGGGTTTCTAAATGACTTGCCATGGAACCATTTAACAGATTAGGAAAATGAACCTTGATCAACACCTCCTCAGTTGTCCTTATGTTCTTCATCTCTCTCTCTCTCTCTTAGACAATGTATTTAGACAAAATTTTTTTCTAAAGGATAGCTGAATTTTCTAAGTGAAATAAGTTGTGGAACTTGTCAGAGGGATGACATGCCATCGCTTACAGTGAGGCCTTTTATCTAGGTATGACAGGATTCACAACAAAGTCAAAGATCCGAAGATTTTTTCAGTTGTTCCATAGACAATGTATTTTCTCCCTGCTTCTGTACAGAGATAATAGCATTTAACAAGCAGTTTTTCCCTTTCTATTATGGTGCCATCTGCTCTTCATATAAATTTTACTTCAACCCCCACAGCATTAAATTGTGAAATAGTGCTGCACATGACTGCACTCCAGCATAGGAGACGCTGCATTGTGAAACCTTTTCTGCGGTGGAGTCAGCACATCCCATGGCTATAGACTGAACATGGAATCTAGGATTAGGTGAAGTTTCCTATAAACTTGATTTACTCAATGAACACACAGATCCCTCTCTTCTTCTCCCCTACCCCTCCCTCCCCTCTCCTCCTCTCTGTCCTCTTCCCTCTTCTCCTCTCCCAGTTCACTCCTGTCCCCACCTTTGCCCTCCCCTCCACTCTCCTCTCTCCTCATGTTTTATCAGGTCTTAGCCCTCTCTAGGATGGTGCTGGAACAAAAAAGAAATAATCCACCTTGATGCAGGCAATTCAGGCAAGACTCTAGTTTATTTTCCCCTTCGTTGATCAAGAAAAGTCAATTCATGTGAACTCTAGGAAAATGTTGTCCATCTCTTTATCAGAAAATCAATACATTTCAGAAAAGGTATGAAATTGTCAAAATATAATCAATGCTATTCTCTCATCTCCACTGGGGACATCTTTCCAGGAGGCATATCTGCCTTTGTTTTGGTTTAGTTCTAGCAAAAGGGAAAAGTCCCAGTTCCCATTTGCAGCACTGACTGTCTTCCTTGAATACTTGGATTTTCAGTGTCAATTGGTTTCCACAGCTCAAAGGATTCAAGACTCAGAAGCAGACCCTATAGAAAATGGAAACTTCACTCTCACCGGGCAGTTCTTACTCATCCCCCACAGTGTTTCCTTTCCCTGGGCTCTCACTGCCACAGTGGAGGCAAGTGTGGAGACCTCTCCATGTAAAGCCAAGGGGACTTGCTCACCTGCTTTGCTGTTTCCTTGGGAACTGGCACCTCAATATTGTGGACTTCAGAAGATGACCTCACTCTCTTCTCCCCGCCTCAACCCCTTCTCAGAGACCCCGCTCCTGCCAGACTAGAGAGAGAAGCTTACATGTAAATAGGGCTAGACTACATCCTATTAATAATGGCAATCTTCACTTTGGGATTTTGATACAGAAATCCAGAACAAAGAAACTGCTGTGTTCCTCTTTTCTTCTGACCTTCCCTAAACAGGAAGGTCACATTTATAGAAACATATAAAAATCCACATTCTCTTTTCTTACCTAATTTGTCATGCTGAGTCTAAGTCAGCCATCCTGGGTCATTAGGTAGCATGGTTCTTTCCTAATCCAGGGAGAACAATACTTTTGTACAACTTTCTGGTATTAAACTTTACAGTGACCCAATCATTCATTCATTCATTCATTCACTCACTCATATTTATAAAACAAACTCTGTGTTAAATGGGAAAGAGACACAGTCTCTGCCCCTACATATCTTACAATAGAAGTCACAGAGATAGTGTAGAAATAAGGACACAGGGCCTCCCTGGTGGCGCTAGGAGTTAAGTCTTGGCCTCTGAAGCTGTCTGCTCCCTATGTAGCATGAGTTCGATCCCCAGCCAAGGAGATTCCCTCATGGTGCAGCAGACCTCTCCTGCTTCGCCCGCTGCTCCCCTCAGAAGTGTACTTCAGTCGATCCGCCTTTTTGTTCCCCGCTCTGTCTCTGGTGAATCCTCTCACCACCCCACATCTCTGGCCTACACCCCAGTTCTTGTGTGCATAAATAAACCTTAAAAAAGGACACACACTAATATATACATAATACCAAATATATTTCATGTGCAAATTATGCACACACCTCACCCTCAAAATTTTTCTATATGTATTATAAATACATATACACGTTATATATGTACACAGATATATTATATATAAAACTTTATTTTTTTATAATATATATAACTTTAAATTGTGATATATGGTTTAAAAGGATTTTTTTAATTCCATGAAAAGAGTTACTGAGGGGAGTTATTGGGGAGCAAGAAATAGGAAGATATACTCATCAAAGATGGAAAAAAAGAGGAGGAGTCATCCCCCCATAAATGGGAGATGAGAGGTCCAGGCGAAGGGAACAATATGTGACAGATTCTGAGGAAGAAGAGTGTGCTTTAGCACATCCTTCTCTACATCATCACATTTCCTGGTATTTCTTCCCTTCTTTCTTCATTCCTGGTTGTCTCCTTGGTGTTCTCTCTGGCCGTACTTTTACTACTAACGCAGATCTCCTAACTCGCCTTGTATGGAAGGTCCTTGAGGATGACTTCCGGGCCACATATTCTCTGCAACAGCCTCTTCCTAAAAAAGTCAAGTCATGGACCTCCTGGTGGCGCAGCGGCTAAGCGCTGTGGAGCTGTGGGCAGCGGCAACACGAGTTTGACACCCAGCTGGGGAGATTCCCACATAGCCCGGCAAGCCTCTCCTCCCTCGCCCGCTGCTCCCCTCAGCAGTGTATTTCCGTCCATCTGCCTGTTCTGCTCCCTGCTCTGTCTCTGGTGAACCCTCTCGCCGCCCCACGCCTCTGGCCTATACCCCAGCTTGTATGCATAAATAAATAAATCTTTAAAAAAAGAAGTCAAGTCACCTCCAGCACAAGGGTGTTCAAGAAGACATTCTGAGCAGAGAAACTATTCTTAGCCAACAGTTCTCTAGACAAAAAAATAAATATGTGGACTGGTTTTGTCCAAGGGGAAAGCTTCTGTATGTGCAGCCATTTGGGACTATCCAGATTACAAGATATTGAGAAGACATAAGCGTATATGAGTATAGGAAGATCAGTGGATTTCCTTTTTCTTTCTTTTTTGCTTCCTTGGTAAAAGGAACCTCTACTAAGAAAACTTTGCTCAAAAATTCTTAATTTGGGAGTCTATGGAATAAATTGCAAAAGGATCCTCAGAAGGTGTGTGAACATTCTAAAATTGCAGACAAAATTGTCCTCTATGTATGTAGGTTATTTTTCTAGGGAATAAAGGTCCATAATTTCATTATATTCTCAGAGGGCCCCACTGGTTTATGTGAAAACCTAATACCTAAATAGATGAAAAATTTGTTGTTCTGCATAAAGAAGTTCTGGGCCTTGTCACTTCCCCTATACTCACCCCTCCATGAGCTCCTCCTCATGAGCTCCCCCATAAGTCCCCCTAGGCTCTACAGAATATAGCTATTTATTTATGTTTTTTATTTAATTTATATCCTTTACATTACTTTGTATTCCCCATAGGTTTCCCACCACCAATTCACCCATGAACCATCACCATAATCACTTGTGCTCTTTTCTTCCCTATTTTGGTCTCTCTTCCTCCCCCTCCCCTGTAGAATATCTCTTATTTATGGTTGTCTGCTACTTTTTGCTTTTGTTACAGTTTTAAAACTCTTACTAAAAAAACTACTTAAATAAAATTCTAAACTCAAGAGTTTTGAGCTATGCATTGCCCAGAGACACTCCCTTCTGCATCTGTGCATGGCATATGTTCCAGAAATGCTAAAATAAGGAACTTATAAAGAAGTTAGTAGATGACTAATGTCTGCTAATGACTTTGGGACTTTTGTTACAACACTTTGTCTAGAAGCAGTCTTATTCCATTCAAGAAAAAAGGTTAAAAATATTCCTCAGACACATTTTAGAGTTAAGATATTATAGCAGGAATATGTTGCATGTTTAGAGTAAATAATATCTGTGAACATTTTAACATCTCTCAGAGTCAAATAAAAATAAGCTCTTTTACAGTCGAATTTAAAAAAATTACTTTAGTCTTAAATATACAAACAGTATACATAAGGATGGAGAAAAAAATGGGAGTGGGATAATGATCAACTTGATACTGTCCAGTGATAAGAAAGGTCATCATTGACAACTTTGGCAATTTTAAGCTTTCAATTAAAAAAAAAAAAACTCAATACATCCATCTAAAAATATTTTGAAGTGCAGGTCATATGCACAATGTTTGTGCCAGTCTGGGTTTGTTAGCAAACAATAGCAACAGATTGATGTAAGCAGAAAAAGAGAGTCATTAAATGGGTTTGGGATATCTTGGGGAATCTATAAGACTGGAGAATGAGACTTACAGGACTCGCTCTGGAAGACAAAGGGCACTCATATCCAACCATGGGGACCCTTTTCAGGACATGCCCAATGGTGTTAGGGAAGGGGACACGCACTGCTCCCACCACTCCACCCACAGGCCCCCCAGCGCTGGTTTGTGCAGCTATAGCCATGGATAATCTCTGGCCCTGGTCTGTGTATCAATTCCTGAGGACCTTCTGGAAATTCCCTATATGATTACATCAAGTTCTATATCTCCTGGGAATCCTCCCCCAAAATGAAAGTGGCGGGAAACCAAATATTTTTTTCCAATTAGCCTTAGCAATATTATATTTGAGATTGTGAGAATATAGATGTGATGAGGGGGAAAAAATATGATCGTAACAGCTGACACCAGGATTTACTTTAAGAAGCAACTGTGTGTGTTTAAAAAAAAAAAAAAAACTTTGATAAATACTGCGGTGAAAGGTAAGACTAGAAGCATCACAGACCCAGACATTAAAAGGGAAGGGCAACTGCCCCGCACAATGCGGAGAGGAACACTAGGCCTCCCGACAGCCTGCTAGAGGAAGATATGAAACAGTGAGAGAGAGACAGAAAAGGAAGAAAATGAGTTCTCACTAGCGGGCGGCAAGGTAGCACATGGTGTGTTCTTCCCCTTGAGCATCCTACCCCAAAATTTTCTTTTTCCAGAAAGTCTGTCAAGCTCACAATGCTTTAGTGTAAGTGATAAAGACATCTCTCATTATGGAGCCAAAGAAGGTATTTCCTATTGGGAACAAAATGATGCCTGCAAACTCAACACAGAAACAAGTCAAGAATGTAGAGATGTTAACAGGGGGCTGAAGCCAAAGACTGTTACATGTGGCGCCCCCTTGAGGGGGTGCTGGTGAAGATTGATACCCCTCCCCCCTGAAAATGAGGACAAAGTATCCTTGGGGGTGGAGACTCTGAGAAGAAATAAAAGGGACTGCAGAAGTGGCCCCAGGATTCAGGGTTCAGATTTCAGGACTTCAGCATTGTTGGACCTTCAGTGATTCCAAGGTCAGCAATTTCTGCCCCCACCATGCTGATCTTCCAGAAAGCTGTTGCCAGCCTCTGAAGGATGTGGAGAGGCTTCCAGCAGCCAACCTCGGAGAAGAAAAGTTCACAAGCTTTGTAAGTAGCCAAGCAACTGAAACTGTTCCCAGTTTTGCTGCTGTTGTAGCCTGCAAAGGAAGGCGAAGACCCAGAGCTGGGTGCCTTGCTCCTCTCAGCAGTGTATTTCGGTGGATCTGCCTGTTCTGCTACCCACTCTGTCTCTGGTGAATCCTCTTACCTCCAGCACCTCTGGTCTACACCCCAGTTATTCTACATAGAAGAAGGAGAAGGAGAAGGAGAAGGAGAAGGAGAAGGAGAAGAAGAAGAAAGAACATAGTCTTCCACACCACACACACACACACACACACACACACACACTTTCATGTACACCAAATTTGACAAAAATCTGGCAAAAAATACCTTCTTTGGCTCCATAATGAGAGATGTCTTTACTATACTTTCATGAGCCAAAGAGTGGATAGGGGATAACAAGACATTCAAAGCAATTAGGGAACCACATGATTTCTGGATCACACAGAGATGAATGACCTGGTAGGGATGCAAGCTAAGGGAAAACACAGTTGTGACATTCTTTTGCACTGCATGTCAGTCCCGTGGGAAACTTAGCACATGGAATCATTTACTCTGACAGAAAAAGGGATAAATACTGTGGCAGAGAATGATATTTAAGGAAAACTTTTATGGATAAGTGTAATTTTGACAAGTGAAGAAAGGACTTCCAAGTGTAATATGTAGGGAATAGCATAAGAAAAAAAATAGACAAAACTGTACCATGTGTTGGGAACTGTAACTACTGTGTGATGAGATACTGTGTGACAGATGACCATAAATACAGGTAGAGCAGGCTCATCACAGGAAACTTTGAATGTCCTCCACCACCTGGAAACTTTGTTCAACTATAGGGCAATGAAGAGCTATGGTATATTTTACCAAGGAGAAAGAAATCTGTATTTCTTCCGAAAGTTTGTGGTGGTGTGGATAATGCACCAGTTCAGCAAGAGATTGAGGGAGAACAACCAGTTGAAACATTAGTATAATAGCATAAGCACAGAGGGCTGAAAGAAAACACTGACAAGAGGGCAGAGGTAGGAGGCACACTGGCTGATAGACACACAAGGAAAGAGTACTCGCAGCTCACAATGTGTGTAAACTGGACAACGAAAAGGGAAATAACTGGAGGTTGAAAACAATGACACAGCTTTGTATATGTTGAAGTTGAGGTTCTAAGACCAAGGATAGCAAATAGGAAGGGACGTTCATTCCTGGCATACAGATTTGAGAATGGAGGAGCGTTCCCAGAGAAAGAAGATTGAGAAAATGGCAGATGGGAGGAATTCAGCCACACATCTTTAAAGACAAGTCAAAAAGGATCAGCCAGCAAAAGAGTAAAAGAGGTAGATGCAGAGGTAGTAGGGAAACCAGGAGAGACCATCCAAGTGCTCAAAATGGATCTTTCTCTGGCCCTTCAAGAACTGTTGTTCTTAAGGTGGTGTAGCTAACAATCACAGTTTTTTTAGAATGCCAGTGACTGTCCAAATCATGAGCAAACCTGAAAAATCTGATACTAACCTGAAGCCACTCTAACTGGCCTCCACCAATCTCAGAATACGGAATGCATAAAATTCTATTTCAAACAACCACCAAGATCCCTAAAGAAAACTGGCAAATGACTTGGAACCCACTCTTTGGCCTGTTTTTTGGGTTTTTTTTTTGGCAATGATCTCAGGAGAGAATATTGCCACTGTAGTTTAGCTAGAGAAGTGAGTCCATCCAGTCATCTTAAGAATGGGAGGATCTAAAGCCCCGGCATGAGTGCAGCATAAGGACTGTCCCAGCAGCCCTCCCAGAGAGATTTGCACTGGGGTCAGCACAAGGCCCTGCTTCAGGAGGTAGGGTATGCATAGCCAGAGGAGGTAGAACAAAGCAGATTTCCCTAATGTCACCAGTCTCCTAATGTGTGTGAAGAGGACCGGGAAATCACTAATTTTCATCCAGTGCATGTAATTTCTCCTCATTGATGAAAGGGCCACATTTTATTCACTGTCCTTGTTCCCAAAGCACATAAAACACAGGAAAGACTCATTCATTCTTAAATGATTTTATTATTAGTTGAATAAACTACTTCCAAATGTCAGCTAATCCTCTGCTTTCTCCATCATCTGGCCAAAGGAGATCATATCTATTGACACCAGCGGTGGGATTTCTCTTCTCTGTAAATATTTCATGTCAAACCCCAGAAGACCAAGGTGGGTAGGTTAGCAGTCAAGAGACCCATTTCTCAATAAGTCAGTCAAGGAATAAAGCAATGGAACCCTTGACCTTAAAAAAGGTAAATTCTGCCATTTGCTACAACATGGGTGAAACTGGAGGACATTATGCTCTGTGAAATAATCCTAAGGGAGAAAAACAAATATTAAGTGATTTCACTTACATGTGAAATCTAAAATAATTAAACCCATGAAATCAGTAGTAGCATGATGCTTGACAGGAGTCTGGGGGAGGGGAAATGGGAAGGCATTGGTTAAATGTTACAAAGTTTAAGTTATGTAAGGGGAGTAAATTCTAGATAATTCATGGACAGAATGAACTACAGTTAACAATATTATATCATCTATTTGAGATTTGTTAAGAGGGTACATCTTAAGCTTCTCACAGCAAAAAAATAAGAAAAAAATGTTGATTATGTGAGATGATGGATATGTAAATTAGCTTGATTGTGGCACTTATTTCATAATGTATATATACATCAAATTATATGCTTTAAATAGATACAAATTTCATTTGTCAATTATATCTCTGTGAAAATGGGGGGATTACACACACACACACACACACACACACACACACACACACACACACACACATTGTGAAAGCAAACATAAAACTATAAAGGTAAAACTCCTGGGATGATTAGCAAAGAACTTTCACAGGGAGCATGATAGTTGGTGTAAGATGATTTACAGGATGCACCTTGAGAGTCCGAAATGGAAAACTATCAAATCAACAGGTCAGTTCTTCCATACTTGTTGCCAATGTTTCCTTCAGTTCCAGTAACATGGTGGGCTTGGGTGTTTTTCTTCTCAGTTGTTGAAGAGTCTGAATAACATCTACCACATGTGTTGATGCTTATTGAACCAAGTTTCAGAAATAGTAACCTAAAAAGTATGACCTGGAGAGGACCGGTTCCCAGACAATCTTAAATTCTGGCTCATCTGAGACTTAGCATAGATATGAACAAAAGCAGCTCCTAATTTTCAGAGGATGAAAAACCATCTACTATAAATCTATATCCCTGGGAATCAAGGCACACAAAAATAAGGATTTATTTCTGCTGGGGAGGAGGGTGAAATTTATGAAGATATTTAATGGAAGAAAACATGTTAGAACTGTAGGTAGTTTCCAGTACTTTTATTTCTGCATCATGGAACCATGATCATGATCGAGGAGTGAGTCTCAGATTTAAAAGAAAGGAGTAGATTTTTTTCTGGCAATAGATGTGTTGATTTTTGCTCTCTTCGAAGAAACCATGGTAGAGGGGGACATGGTAACCTTGGAGAGATTTTGCTATTTTGAATCCCAGGCTACATAGATGTATACATGGCCTGGAAGGAAGAGGGGGCAATAAAGAGCATCATTGTTCTCCCTGAGTGTATCTTTCAAAGGTGGCATCTTTTTTAAAATTTTATTTTTTATATATGTACATTTTATTTATATCTTTTACATCATTGTGTATTCCCTGTAAAATTGCCACCACCAGTTCACCCATGAATCATCATCATAGTGCCATGTGCTCGTCTCTCCCCTGTTTTGATCCCTTTTCCTCCCCCTCCCTCACAGAATGTCTGTGATTTATGGTTGCCTACTGGTTTTGTTGTCTTGTTATTATTATTGTTGTTGTTGTTTTCCTGATCCTTTATTTGGACTCCCTATATTCCTCATATAAGTGAAACCATGCAATATTTTTCTGACTTATTTCACCGAACACGATCCCTTCTAGCTCCATCCATGATGCTGTGAGCGGCATGAGTTTATCTTTTTTGATTGCTGAATTGTATTCCATTGTGTATATGTACCACATCTGCCTGATCCAGTCATCTATTTTTGGGCATTTGGGTTGTTTCCATATCTTACCTATTATAAATAGTGCTGCAGTAAACATTGGGGTGCAGGTATCTTTTTGAATTAATGTTTTTATGTCCTTTGGGTAGATTCCAAGGAGTGGAATTGTGGAGTCATATGGTAGCTCCATTTTCAGTAGTTCGAGGAACCTCCATACAGCTTTCCATAGTGGTAGGACCAGTTTACATTCCCACCAGCAGCCTAAGAGAGTTCCTTTTTCTCCACATCCTCGCCAACATTTGTTGTTGCCTGTTTTTTTAATGTGTACCATTCTCCCATCTTTTAAACAATTTTGTTCAATACCATGCTGCATGGTGTTGTTGAAACTATGTTATAAAGATAGTGTGACAAAGACAGAAACAGAAATACTGAGACCTGCAAAGAAGAAATAGTCAAGAGAGATTCCTTTCTTCTGAGCCTGATTTCACCACCTTCAGCTCTCCCCATATGCTTTCCTGTTCACAATATAGTGACAGAGAAGAACGTGGGGTGGGTCCTTTGTAATACAAATGTGGTCACTCCAGTGACCAGGAGTGGAGCACCTAAAATAAATGCATAAGGGTCAGGGATTAAGAGTAGACCATCAGAATACGGGACTTGAATGATAAGTAAAAGGACATCATTAAGATTCTACAGATCAAGCAGATTCTTAAAGTCAGGCTGGAATTAGGACCATGCATGTTGGGCTGCTCTGTGGTTATTTCCCTAACTTGAGAACACCAAATGCAATTATATTTGTAGAAGAACCTATAATGGTCATTCCTGGGACATTACAAGATATGAACACAGAATTTACCACCAATCATTTCTGTTAGTTTTGTAGGGAACTATCTCTGAACCTTCTGCCTTTCAGGGAAATAGCACAAATGTAGACCATTTTGAGGAAGGACAAAGACCAAAAGTAGTTTTGAAGATGCTATAAAAAAAAGTGAATTTACTGAGGCAACAAAGGTTGAAGATATTAGAAAACTCTGCAGAATTAGCAGTAAACTGTAAGACTCAAGATGATGTTATGGTGTTAGTATAATCTGTTTTGTTTTGTTTATTGTGCTTATGAAGTAATATTAGTTTATACACTAATGTTTTAGGGGTAGAGGGTCACTTCACAAGGTCCTTGAGCTATATGGTAAACAAAACAAGTCATGGACTTTAATGTTGGGTCTGGCTTGTTCAGGGGTCCCCACGATGGCAGACCTGAAAATGTTGTGGTTTTATCAAAGTATTTTCAGAGATTATTAACAAAAAAATCCAGAAGGTCTGTTACTAATTCTTCTGGGACAATCCTGATTTAAAATTTTTATTGGACTCTATATTCAGCCATTAATTTTATGCCTCTGAGCCCTAATTACCTCATCTATAAAATGAAAGTGCTGATTAAATATACCATTCCTCTTTTAAACTGAATGAAGTACATAACTCTTCTTTCAGACATATTTTCTTTATTTTTAAGCAAAAAAACCTGTGAGTTTATTTTATGTGACTGTAATATGTAATGTGTGAATATATTTTCCTTATAAAATAAATAAAACATCATAAATTAAACTCAGCTTTGTCATTCCCCATCAAAGTTTCTTCTACATCTCTTCAAATAATGATTACTAACTTGCTGACTTAAAAAATGTTTTTACTTACATGTATTTGTTCATGGAAAATATATCTAACCCTGCTGTACTGTGTTTCACATGAGTTGTGTTTTATAAAACATCTTCTTGTGATTTGCTTCTTGGTCATTGCACATATTCATGAAGGTCTTCCCACATTAGGGTATCAGTATTAGGATCCTGATTACTGGGGACAGTAAGGCACATTTTCACATGTTACCTCTTTGATTTCAAATATATATGGTGTCCACTCAGAGCTTACTGGCATGGTCTCAGAAGTTCTGAATTTAAGTCCTATCTTCGCCACTTCATGACTGTTCAAATCACTAAATCTCTCTACCCATAGTTTCCTCACCTGCAAAAGGTGAATAAAGATGTCTGTTCTATCTACCTCAGTAACAAAAATTGGTTGAATATTTCCTGGGCACTGTTATAGAGCTAACTTGTTAAGAGTTATGCAATTATATCAAGCAGAGTTTGCTCAGAGGAGCAGATCGCTAGAAGTGATATAAAATAAGGTATTCGTTAATAAAAATTTGACCATACACCATGCTGGGTGATGATTAAATTGTGTCTAGTGTTGCCCTAATGTCAGCAGGGCAGGCAGTTGAGAGAGAAGAGGGAAGTGAAGTGGACAACAGAAAAGGCAAACTGGAGTCCTTGATGATGAGCTTGAACTAAGAGGATGGACTGAAACCCATATCAGTCTTCAAATTAAATGATATGACTCTGGGACCTTTCATCACAGACTGAAATACACAGTTGGCCCAAGAGTTGAGAAGGTGAAAGATAATCTTGCAGACTTGGAGAAGCTACCAACGAGGTGATCCTGCTGACAAGCAGCACGTGTGAGAGCTGCATTAGCCCCAGAGGTTAGCCCCAGGTTCCTGGGTGAAATGAACACTGTATATATCACTTCCTTCTCCATCACCTGTGGTCCCACTGACCAGGAAGTAGGCTGGTGGAGAATTCTGGGAAATGTGAGCTATGCGCACGCACTATAAATTGATGACAGTAACTCCAGGAGTTAAGGACAAGCATGAAGTGTGTCAATGGCACACCCATTCTAGAAATGCTTGATCTGGGCATGTGCTGGTCATTCCATTTGACAGGTTGCATCTCTTTACTCTTGCCCACAGAGGGTGAGGTCAGGGGAGAGAAGTGGTCAGTTCTCTCTGAAGTAGTGGGTAAAGGAAAAACAAAGTTTACAAGGGATGACACTAGTAACAGAGGCTGAAATCCAATGTAAGGATCTGTATCAGCTGCTTTGGGAGGTGACAGAAAAAAACTGCACTTAGCTCCCTGCTAGTAGATCTCAGTCACACATCAGTGCCTAGAGAATCCAACTTCTTCATTTCCCCTTTCGTCAAGTGAAACACATCTTTGCCTTTTGGAAAAGTCCTGTTTCACAGGAAAAGAATTTTAAAAGGGAGGACCATATGAGTGCTGCACTAATTATGAACTGGAATGCCTCAGCTGGCCAGGGCCTGCAAACTATAGTTAGATATTTAATAAAGTGCAGGCATGCAGCTGCAAGCTCTCCTGGAGGCTCGCCACCTTTTATTATAGTGGCGCCTGGCAACACGCTTGTAGTTAAAGCCCTGTCAGCTTTTCCATTAGAAACTCCATCTTTCAGAACTCACTAAATCTTCTCTTTTAATCACAGAAATTAGAAACTTGCATGTAGCTTGTCCAAACTGAGGATGTTTTGTAGTGGTTTCAATTGTTATTGTTTAGTTGTGTTTTTGTTTTTTGGCTTTTGGTTTTGTTTTGTTTTTTCAGATTTGAAGGACCCCAATCTGGCTCTGCCATTTATTATGCAAAAACAAAAACAGAAAACAGAACAGGCAAAGTTAATAGATAGTTTGTCAGTTTGGCACTAATTTGTCCTTACAGATATGACCTTTTTTTTCCTTTTTCATTTGGGGGCCATGCTGAAAAAAAGGAAATACATGTTTAGGCAACATTCTCTGCCTGAAAGATGGAATCTGTCTTTAGATTAAGTCCAAAGATAACCAGAGATGGAGAAAATTAGCTTTCCATTTCTCAAACTGATATGAGCTTATTAACCGGGTAACAGAGGAGAAGTGAGGAAAGGGTTTTACACTTCAAAACATATTGAGAAGCAATTTTCCATTGAGGAAAAAAATCTTATACAATTTGGGGTAATTGGATTAAACAGAATGTGCATTCTCCTTGTGAAGTGTAATTCCTAAATTATGATTATGAAATATGTAATAATTTTATAACACCTAATCAGAAGGAAGAGAAGGAGGAAAGAAAGCAATAAGAAAGGGAAAAGGAAAGGAAGGGAGATAGGTAGAGCGAGAGAGCTATCACCTTTATAAATATACTAATTGCAATTAAAAGGCATCCCAATTTCAGAGAAAAATACATAGGTAAAATATCTATCATCTATTTAACTATAGATAGATAGATAGATAGATAGATAGGTATCTATCTATCTCTCTCTCTCTCTCTCTCTATATATATATATATATATATGTGTGTGTATATATATATATATGTATGTATATATATATATATATATATATATATATATATATATATATGATAGGGCAGCTAGGTCTGGTCTGCCAGGCTCACATCGGGACTGCTGTGCTTGGCCAGGACGTGGTGCTGCACCAGCTTGTGGGGGTCGTGCCTATGTGGCCTTTTCACTCTGGCTCCAACAATGACTGTTGCTGTCCCACCGTGAACTCTGCTGTCACAGGGCTGCAATATCGATGTGCTGTTTACTTACTTTCCAAAGGGATTTGTGACTTATCTCACAAGTCCTTCTCTGCCATTGGGCAGAGGAGTTTGGAGTCTTGTCTTGTTACCAACTGTGGCGTTGGAGTGAAACAAGACTGCTCAGAGTGCAAGTGGGCTGGAACAATGAGAAATCTAGAAGGACTACACTATGAAGGTACAGCCTGGCTCTAAGAGCTGTCTTGTTTTTATAAATAAAATCAAGCAGAAGATTATAAAATGTCAAAGAAACAAGGAGGCAAACGGGGAATGCACAAGGTGTGTGGGGGACACATAACTATCTGGCCCCAGCCAAGGCTGGGAAATCAGGGAGAGAGTCAAGGAAAGTCTTCATGTTTATGCTACTCTAACCATAACATCCATGGCTGTTTCTGCATATGCAGTTTTCAGCATGTATAGATCCTTGCACCAGGACTTTTGCCCTGAGAGGTTCCTTATCTCAAACTTTCCCTGTTCGTATTCTGCGTGAAAGACAGAGAATAGTTAAGGCACAGAATAATTCAAGCTCCCACAATCTGGCCTGGCTCAGCCTGGTGTCTCTTTTCTCTGTCCTGGGAAAAGGGAGCTTTCAATGTCCACACCAACCTCACAGCTCCCAATTTTCCGGTCTTTACCTGCAGGGTTCCCACTGCCCCCCAGTCAAATCTGTGCCCACACATATCAGCAAAGTTCCTCCAGGGAATTTCACAATGCCCTGGTTGACCCCTAGCCCATTCTGCCAGCTGGCCATCTAGTCCCCTAGTACTTCCCCTTCCCTCCCTCCCAATCCTTTCCCTCCATGGCCCCCAGCCTTGGAGATTTCCTTGGGAAAATCCTGAGACTCTGTAAGTAGGGCAGAGTTTCTAGATCTTCTTATGAACAAATATTATTCTTTTATAGTTGTTTTCAGAGCCCAGTGTAATCCCAACCTCTCTAATCCATCTTGTTGTAGATAGAATTATCTCTCTATATATATTTTTTCCTTTGCTCTTTCTCTTCTCTTCCTCTCTCTGTTGCCTTTGGCTTCTCTAAATATGCACTAAAGTGAGTATTGGAAGAGAATGTTCTTATCAGACTGATTTTACAGCCAATTCAACCAAGTCAGTCCTGATTTACCTTAGGGGCACCCAATCAGACCTGTCATCTGGGATATTTCTAAGAAGTGGTTTTACCACTAGTCACCCAAAATTCATCAGGAGCAATCTGGTAGAACTTCACTCTTGTAAGTCTCATCCTGGTCTTGTTTGGTAGTGTGGGAGAATTACTGTAAGACACAGATTATTAACAGATGGTTAAATCTGGTAACACCCTTCCCTATACCTGATCTTTTTCAGATAAAATGTGACAACATCCCCTTTATTGGGACCGCACGTAGTACATAGCTACTGACAACCTTACTGACATCTCAGTATACTAGACAGCTATGCTCTTGCTGGTGACATAAACTGCATTACAGCCTTCAACATGCTGAAAGCTGCCAAGTGGGAAGATCAGTGGGAAAGATGAGAAATTGTAGGCTGCTGGCATGGGAAATATGTGTGAGAAACAGAGATGGAAACTCCCAACATGTGGAGAGTAATGTGAAAGTATTTGCTACAAAGGTTTCCCGTGTGTTATTATTATTATATAAAAAAAATCTATATTTCTTTTATTCCTTTATATATCATTTTCCAATAAAAAAGAATGAGGGCTCCTTGGGGAAAAAGGCTGATTTCAGAACTGGACCAGGAAAAATACAGATGAAATCTGTATGGTGAAAATCTTATGGTGCCAGAAAATAAGGAAGTGCCCTAAAAAGGATGAGGGTATGCCCAAAGGACAAGAAAGCAACCTAGGGGGGGCTCCAATTAGCCAAAGCTCCAATAATTTTATCCAAATATGATTAATAATAGCAGTGAATTATAAACCACAGAATAAAATAATTATCTATGGGTAGAAATGGTAAAAAGGATAACTGAAATAAATGGGAGAAGGAGCCAGCTCTTCCTTATGGAAGGACACCAATTAATAAAGGCAGAAAAATTAGGAAAATTTAAGAAATCACTACTACACAAATATCACAATAATTTTTGCAGATAAGATGTATCAATGAATGCAAATATTATTGGACAAAATTTAAGAAGAAAGAGGATATTGACACAAGTGCAGAGGCTCTCAGGTAAGATATCAATTATGTAGAGAAAAATAGTAACTTTACAATGGAGAAACCCAATAGTCACCTTAATTACATGATAATACCTTAGTTATATCATTAGGAGGTTAATATCACAAATGTTAAAAGATATTAACATCATGAGAGCCCTGATATGATAGATAATGATCACTTCTGATAATACCAATAATATATGTCACTTCTGTAGTAGTATTGCCAAAAATTCAGTCTCAATGTAGTCATGAGAAAACATTAACAAAACTCAAATTGGGAGTCATTTTACAGAACCAGCAGAAAGTGTTCATTGAAAGCATGAAGGTCATGAAAGGCCAGGAGGTTATGAGGGTTGTACACGGCTGGAGGTAGCAGGAAACTTGGCAACTGGAGGCCATAGGATTGGGTCCTTGGACACTGCAGAGAAATTTGCTGAAATTTAGATTGTCTGTAGATTAGTTAATTATAATGAGCACATACCTGTCACAATGGCCCATATCAAAAAGATTGGAAACAACACTGTTGGTGGAAATTTAGACTGGCCCAGCCCTATGGAAAACAGACATCTATGGACTATGAACCACTAAAGAAAACAGCAAAAATAATTCTTAGGCTCTGTGACAACTAAGGTGGTTACCAGGAATGCATGGGGAGAGCGAGGAGGCAGTGAGGTGAAAGCGTGAGCACCTGGGGCTTTGGTGGAGGCAAGTGAAGCAGGCAACGTGTTGAGGTGTCAACTTGTACTCCCCAGTTAATGTGTTTTTTAGAGTAAATGGTAAATCAACACAACTTAAAGAAAAAAGACAACATTGTATAAATGTTCATTTCTTGGTTTTGAGGAGAGTAGGCTGATTACAAACATTGTCAACATCAGGGGAAGTTGGTGAAGGGACTCGGTGAACTCTGAAAATTTTCTGCAGCTTTTCTGTGAGTCTCAAATGATTTCAACATAAATTACTTAAAAAATCTATAGAGCAGAAAGGTATTTGGTATTGGCTGTGGAAAACACATACTTTATAATTGTATCCAACTATCCAACTACCATTTATCTAAAAGCTGTACTTAGATAAATATTTCTAAATATTTATATGCATTCACAGCTAGAGAAAGCAAATCTAAAAAGTTTTGGATGTTCGATTGAAAAAAAGGAAGAAAAAATTCATTATGGTAATACACACTTTCCTCTTTTCCTGCTCAGTTTTTAAACATTTTTATA
This sequence comes from Scalopus aquaticus, assembly GCA_004024925.1. Taxonomy (NCBI): domain Eukaryota; kingdom Metazoa; phylum Chordata; class Mammalia; order Eulipotyphla; family Talpidae; genus Scalopus; species Scalopus aquaticus. The sequence continues at coordinate 42,107 of PVIJ01003078.1, read as the reverse complement.
CTTAAAAGTTTTCTTTGCAAATCACCATAAGTGTCCTACATTTGTATTGAACTCTTTTGTAAATAAGTTTTCTAGACTGGTTGCATTCATTTAAGATCACAAGGAAATTTTCCATCAGACTATTCAGTTAGCAGAACACCAAAAACTTTAGCACTTTAAGTTTTTAAGAAATTATGATTACACGAAATTACAAATGGCAGTCAGTAAAATTATCCCTATGAAAAGAGAAACAATTTTCATACATAAATTTATTTAATATATAAATTATTTTGAGAATTTCTGTAATTGCTTTTTGGATTTCTGTTTTAAAAAGGTATATTTTAATGGCATCCCTATTTTTAATCAGGTAGATTTATATTCTGTACCAGAGGAGAAAGAAATTTAAAAGCCATTAAATTTGAAAGCTGGTAACACACACAAACGATAACTAGAAACCATTCAACTTATGAGTTTTGTCTTACAAAAATATCACTTGAAGAAAAGTACTCCTCTGAAAATAGCTTGAAGTACTTTCAAGTTTAAATATTTCAGACTGGGAGTTAAGAATATCCTCCATTTAGTCACATTTTCTTGTGTGCTTATCAGCTTCCTACCTGATGAAATCAGAGCATTTTCTCAGTTGAAAAATGATGGCATCACTTGAAAATGTCAACAATTACAGAACTCAAGTTCAACCTTGAGAATGATTCAACAGTAAAAAACATTTTAAAACTGCATTCTTCAGAAACATATCAATGTCAAGGTAATCAAAACAGATATAGCTAAAACATGATGGAAGTATGTAAACATGTGCCAACGCTAGTTATTCTGCCTGTGTTTCTTTGATGTTAAAATAATTAATTATATATATTAATCATATTTGCATTTATTTTTTTAGAAATAATTTTATGTTTAAAATAGTTTTTTAATATATATTTTTTAAAGATTTATTTTATTTATGCACACAAGCTGGGGTGCAGGCCAGAGGTGTGGGTCAGTGAGAAGTTTCACCAGAGACAGAGTGGGGAGCAGAACAGGCAGATCAATGGAGAGGTCTGCTACGCCATGTGGGAATCTCCCTTCCGGGCATCGAAATCGCACCACAGCTGCCTACAGCTCCACAGTGCTGCTCTTAACCCGTTGTGCCACCACAGGGGCCCTTAATATATTTTTTTATTTATATCTTTTACATTATTGTGTATTCCCGATAAAAATTCCCACCACCAGTTCACCTGTGAACCATCGCCACAGTCCCTTGGGTTCTATTCTCTACCATTTTGAACACTTTTGTCCCGTCCCCCTCACTGAATGTCTCTTATTTATGGTTGCCTGCTTTTTTGTTGTTGTTGTTGTTATTGTTGGTTTTTTCTTCCTTGCACCAAATGAAATAGTTTTTTAATGGAATTCATTTTAAGACTATCAATACTAACAAACTAATTATTTGTTGTTGATCAGTAAATAAAATGTTTCTAATAGCTATACAGTTACATTTATTTTTAACACTACTTTTCATTCGTAAAATTACTTTTATCACCTGATTTGGATAAAGTGGTCAGTTTTAGGTATCAGTTGTAGTAGACCATAGTACTCAGTTAATCAACCACTAGTCTAGGTGTTGTTGTAAGGATGTTTTGTAGATGCGACTAAAGCCCATAACCTGTTGTCTTTATGTAAGGGATATTATCATTGATAACACTGATCAACAAATTTTTACAGAAGTCATGTTACTGAAATAAAATTAGTCATTTCCTATCAATTTGTATGTGCTCAACACGAATATGACAATCAAATTCTAATTTTGGCTGTAGTTTTTTTGTGATTTGCAATAAATCGATGTTTATATCACGGAATACATGCCAATAGTAATAGGCCTATGGTTAATACCTGTAAAAAATCAAGTCATAGACTATTTCTTAGATTTCTTCACTTGTTTCTTACATAGCCGTTCAGGGTATCTCTGGGGAGTGTCCAGCAGTAGTCAGCCAGCATGTAGTGGACCATTTTCCCTGGTATCTTTGTTCCATTGATGCAATATTTTGGCGAAAACGTTCGCCATGTTCATCACTAACCGTACCACAGTTTTCAGGGAAGAAATCCAGATGGGAATGAAGGAAGTGGATCTTTAGAGACATAGTGCAGCCAAGTTTCTGATACTGCATCAACATGTCATCTACTAGTTCCTTGCAGTTTTCTGCCCTAGCATTCTCAAGAAAGTTTGTAGACACTAGGTGAAAGCATTCCATGTTTGTTTCACATCACCCTGCAGCAAGTTGTTGAACCAGTCATCTTTGAAGAGCTCTCAAATCTGAGGACCCACAAAAACTCCGTCTTTAATCTTTGCCTCGCTGAGTCGAGAAATTTTCCATGCAGGTATCGGAAAGCTGGCGAGGTCCGGTCCATGGCTTTCAAGAAATTCTTCATCAAATTTCATCTAGTTTGATGTGAAGGGGGGATAGCAGGATTTTGTGAGCCTCTACCAGAGCTGGGTGCTGGATAGTGTTCTCTCCAACTGCTACATTTTGTCTGCGAGCGTTCCCTCTGCAAGTAGTGCAATTCACTTGCTCGGCTATCCCACTCACATAAGAAACACATGTATTTTGTATATCCCTGCTGCAGTCCATTAAAAGGGCAACTAGCTTCAAATCACCACAGATGTGCCAGCTGTACTTGTTATACTCAATGGAATTCAGTAGCTGTTTTTAGTTATCATATATCTTTCATGTGGACAGCATGAGCTACTGGAATAGATTGAAGTCGGTTTCCATTGTGCAAAAGCACAACCTTAAGACAGTTTCTAAGAGTCTCGAAATAGTCTCCATTCTTGTGGGTCATGAGTGATTTCTAAGCATTCATGAGGGCCTCAATATTTGGAACAGAATACCAGAGTACTTTCCTTTCTGAAGAAAGGCTCCAACTGCTGGTGGCGCTTTCGATAGAAAGTCATTGTGACATCTTCTTTGAGAAGATTCCATTGTTGGAGTCTTGATCCTAGCAATTCTGCCTTGTTCTTGGATAAGTCCAAATCACGAACCAGTTCATTTAGCTCTTCCTGTGTGAGTCTGTGTGTGGTTGATGATGAACCACAGTGAAAATCTGGATCACTGCATGCTGATGGAACAGGAGAAGAACAGGTCGGCTCACCCTTGTTCTCATCAGATGAATCAAAAGATTATTGTGCTGGAAGTTGTGGAATAGGAAGTCCTTCACCATGTGGAACTGGTCTCAATGCAGACGGAATGTTTGAGTAAACTATTCTTGACTTCTTTTGCTTCGTTATTCCGCCGGAAAGAGGAGGAACCAAGCAGAAAGAACAGTCTTTTATGTGGTTGCTTGGCTCTCTCCACACCTTGGGGACTGCAAATGGTATTGATGGTCTTTTGCCATTTAACCACTGTGAAAGCTGTGTTGTCCATGTAGCACAGCATATATGCGGGACCCAAGGCTTGTCTTGGTCATCAACCTTGCATCCCAAGTAAAGATGATAAGCCTTCTTCACTTGAGAAGTGATACTTTTCTTCTGGTTGGCAAATGTCACTTCCCCACAAATAGAGCAGAAATTGTCCACGCTATTAATGCACTTTCGAGGTATGACTGTTCTGTATTTGCCTAAATGGCTAAAATAATAACAGTTCTGTGGAACAGTAGCTTCAACTGTCTCACACAAAGTCTGAAATATTTTCAATGCTCAACCTTTCCAACAGGGCTTTATATAGTGCCCTGCTGACGTCAGCTTACTTCAGCAGCTGCCTGGGAGTAGTATTGCACTGCATCAGAAAATGATGCAATCAACTCTGGATGATGTATGCATGATGGTATTCTGCAATGTGATGCAATATTACATCCTTCTAGGCTGATTTAGGATGTTGTTGCAGTCCTACTGGATAAACTTACACGGTGAAACACATAAAATGAGTTATATGAAATATCTTCAAAACAAGAGCTAATAAAAAATTTTCAGGGTTATATTCATGTTCAGCACACCAAGATACTACAGATTAGATTTTTTTACAGAAAGACCCCTCCCCATTTAACCCTTTAACCCTCTAGCCTTCCCTTGTTTGTGTTCTCCCACTACCTGCACAGCCTGCTAGTGTGCTCCAAGAATGCTGACTTGGTGCAAATTGCTTTTGACTTTGGGAAACTTTGAGGAAGCTGAATCAGCAAGAAAAGATGCCCTTCACACCCACCACAGTCTCTGGTCACTTAAGTGTTACCACAATCATGTTAGGCAAGTAGAATAAGGCTTCATGTCTTGTTTAAAAGTAGGAATCTCTATGTCTCAAACAAAATCATATATCTGGTAACTGACAAAACCATGATGTGAAATGAAATCTTCTAACAATTAATCTAAAAAACTTCTTCCATCCTCACCACATTTTCTCCCCAGCAAAGCAATCAAAGTAACCAGTTGTTACAAATATGAAGGGTGGTATCACTCAGCTGTTAACAAAATGTGCAAGAAAGGATGCCTCTTACATTTAAGTTTAATTAAGTTTACAGTAGAAACATGCAGATTTATTCCCCCCCCCAAATATTTGTAGGCTAATTGTCCTGCAAACAAACCAGTATACCTTTGACTCATCTATGACTCAAAGAAAAAATCATCTGCTGCCTCTCTCTCTCAATCCAAATTATTAAAACATACAAACTAGTGTTCTCTATTCTAATACTCTTTCTGTTAGAGTCGGTCAGTTTCATTGTTCTAAGAACATATTAGACCCAGGGTAAGAAAACAAAGGTGTCATTTAGTCATTTATATCCCAGGTCAAGAATGACCCTTGGGAAGTTGTCACGAATGCTTCCTCCCACAAGCAGGGCACCCAACCCTGCAGGGATCTGAACTAGTCAAGGTGAGTTTCTCTAAGGATTTGGAAGAAAACTGACCTTTGCCCATTTGTTCAAAGAAGTCTTCCTTTGGCCAGTAGCCTAGAATATGCATTTGAAATGAGGCAGAATCTATATGGTAGGTATGTAGGATATGAACAGTCATTCCCCTCTGCAAAATCAGAACAATGGAGCTCTGCAAATTCTCTAAGAAACCATGTCAACCTCTAGGCTAAGGTGAGGCCCTTCTCACAGTCTTCTATAAAGGAAAATTGACACACCAAGGGTGAGTATGGAGACAAGGATGATCACCATTTTTGAGTAATCTCCCTTCAGAAGAGGCCTTCATGGTCCAGGACCCTCCACTATCTTCTTTCACGGTCTTCTTTTTTGCAAGAGTTTTGACCTATACTCCATCAAATCTTTACTTTTCCTGTCCACTTTTCCTATTCCATCACCTAAATCTAACTCATACTCCTCACCTCTGCTATACCATGCATTGTCCACAAGGTCTCCCAAAGGGAGGCAAAATTAGCTCTGGGGGTGGAATCTTTTTTTAGAAGTTTAAAGCATAGATATGTTCGCAGTATATAAAGAGGTATTCGGTATTATCTATAGTAATAAAAATGTCGTGGAAGAGGCAATAGGAGAAAATGTCTAAAACTTCTTTCTACGTGAATGATAATGAAAAGGGGATAGGAAACTCTCACCCACAGTAAAGTAGAAGCATCTTGACCGGCCTCTACCTCATTCTTCTCACCCTCAGTGCCACAGTCTTACCTCCCCTCCCCACACCATTCTAGTTCATCTGACACATTCCCACCAAATGTTTTCTTACACACTATCAAGCTGTAAGACAGTACTCCTCACTCTTTTATCTTCCTACCCCAGAACGAGACCTTCATCTCCACTCAACCTGCAGGACTTTTGATTCCATGTTGTTTTTCCTGCCTCGTGCCCTCCCTCTTGCACCACCTCTGTCAGTGAGCATACTATAAATCTTTCAATGCTCAGCTCCAGTGAGATTTATGAAACCCTTCCAGGACGATCCTTGACAAGGACAGTTCTCTCTCTGACATGACATCGTACTTTGTACCTTTCTTTCAGCATTTATCAACCATAATCCGCTATCACATCAGAAATCTATCTATTATGTACTTGTTTTAACCCCACCCCAAACCCATTCCATGTAATATTGGGCTTCCTGACAACAGATGTCATTGATTGATTATCTTTGAACCTACTACTTCAGTAACAACGGTAATCTGCATACTTTCGTTGCTCAAAACTTATGAGTAAATTTAATGAAATCAAAGCCACAAACTGACTAACCCTAAAGCAACATTGATAGTTCCAAAATACAAAATGAGCAGGTGCAAGAACTAAAATATTGTGGTGACTTTAACATAATCCAGAGAGCAAAAAGAACTGTGACCATCCATCAAGTAAGTATTTTATAGACCATCTTCAATGTATAAAGCAATGTAGGTTAGGAGGGGAAGATGTTTTTTATTTTTAAGGATGAGGAAACTAAAAGTCAGAGATATAAAGTGCCAGTCTCAAACTAATGAAAGACAGACTTGAGGCTAAAACTGACTCTGAAGATCAAAGTCCTCTCTGTGCTCTAGCCCCGATATAGAGAAGCACAGCAGCAGTCAGCTTAGAACAAACCACCTTTGGGGATGTTAGCAAAACAAAGATCTTGAAAGCTCAGACTCTAGGGTCAAATGATCTGTGTTTAATTCCCAGCTTGGCCATCTCATAGCCGAGGAATTTTGAATTCTGACCTTTATTTTTCTCATCCACTATGGGATAATATTCCCTACTTCATGGGTTCATTATAAGAATTAAATTACAAAATGTACTCAGAGTACTTTGCATAGTGCCTAGCACATCATAAGCTTTCATAAAAAGGATGCCTATTGTTTGAATAATAAAGGTCCCTATAATATCTACACAAAAGAATTTTTTGTATATTTTATTGAAGTAACATTGCATTATTTTTTTGTTTTGTTTTGTTTTTTATTTTCATTTTTTAAATTTTTATTCATATCTTTTACATTATTGTGTATTCCCATAGATTATCCACTACCAATTCACCCGTGAACCATCACCATAGTCCCTTGTGCTATTTTCTCCCCTGTTTTGAGCCCTTATCCTCCCCCTCCCTTGCTGAATGTCTCTTTCTTATTTGGTTCCCCTATATTCCTGTTATAAGTGAAACCATTCGATATTTTTTTCTTGCTTGCTTGCTTGTTTCACTGAGCATGCTCCCTTCTAGCTCCATCCATGTTGCTGCGAATTGCATGTGTTTGTCTTTTTTGTATGCTGAATAGTATTCCATTGTGTATATGTACCACATCTTCTTAATCCAATGGCCTGTTTTTGGGCATCTGGGTTGTTTCCATATCTTAGCTATTGTGAACAATGCGGCAATAAACATACAGGTGCATGTATCTTTTTGGCAAGATAGTGAAGGAAAAGATAACAGCTGGGATTACATCAAACTAAAAAGCTTCTGTACAGCAAAAGAGACATTAACCAAAACAAAGAAACAACCTACTGACTGGGAAAAAAATGTTTGCACTCCATACAACAGACAAGGAAGTGATCACAAAAATCTACAAAGAACTCACATGACTCAACAGAAACAAAGCAAAAAATCTAGTCAAAAAATGGGCAGAAGGACCATGGAGATGGATCATGGGTGAATTGGTGGTGGGCTACCCAAGGGGAATACAAAATGTAAAAGACATAAATAACAATAAAAATATTTTAAAAAATGGGCAGAAGAACTTAAAAGACGCTTCTCCAAAGAAGAAGAGCAAATGGCCAATAGGCCCATGAAAAAATGTTCAACATCCCTCATAATCAGGGAAAGGCAAATAAAAACCACAATGAGATACCACCTTGCACCAGCAAGAACGGCACGTATTAAAAAAACAGGGAGCAAGGGCGAGGGTGTGGAGAAAAAGGAACTCTCCTACACTGCTGGTGGAAATGTAAACTTGTCCAACCACTATGGAAAGCTGTATGGTGGTTCCTCAAATTGCTAAAAATGGAGCTTCCATATGACCCAGTAATACCACTTCTGGGAATCTCCCCAAAGGACACAAAAACATTACTCCATGAAGTAACATTGCATTGTAATATTACATAAGTTTCAGTGTCACTCAATGAGAATCAACACGTGCATATACTACATTTAGTTCATCACTTAAAGTCCAATTCTATCATTCATTACACCATTGGCTCCTTTGTCTTGATTTATCCACCCCCATCTCCCCTTCTGATAATCGTTAATTTGTGTTACAGTAAAAAAAAAAAATGCTATATTTAGTTCATCTGTGTGTCTTTCTGTGGCCTTTTTCACTAAGCATAATACCCTCTAAGTCCATCCATGGTGTTGTAAATGGCAGGATTTCATCTTTTTTATAACTGAGTAGTACTTCACTGTTTAAACAAACCACATCTTCTTTATATCCACCAAGTGGTGGGCACTTAGGTTGTTCCCAGTGTTGATTACTTGTAAATAATGATTTAATAAACATGGGGGTTCATCTATCTCTTCAAATTAGTGTTTTTATATTTTTTTGTTAAATCCCAAGATTAGGATAACTGCATTGTATGGAATTTCTGGTTTAAATTTTTTTGAGGACTCTCAATACTGCTTTACATAATGACAGCACCAATTTACATTCCCATCAACAGTATATAGGGCTCCTTTCTTTCTGCATCCACTCCAGCACTTGTCTCTTCTCTTTTGAAGTAGACATCCTCACATGTGAAATGAGATATTTCATTTTCTTTTGATTAGCATTTCTTTAATAATAAGAGATGAAGAACATCTTTTTATATGCTTATAGGCAATCTGAAAGTCTTCTTTGGAGAAATGTTTATTCACATCCTCTGCCCAATTATTATTTGGGGTGTTTGTTTTTTATTGTAAAGCTTTGAGTTCTTAGTACAGTTTGGATATTAACTCCTTATTTTGGACATATGATGTGGAAATATCTTCTATTCAGTAGCATGACTTTTTTGTGATGCATGCTTCTTGCATTGTACTCAAGCTTTTTTATTTGATGTCTCATTTGTCTATTTTCTCTTGTCTCCCTTGCTACTGGAGTGGAACCCCCAAACACATCTCTGCAGCTGGTATCAAGAAATATATGACTCATACTTTTTTCTCTTATTTTATAAGAACCTCCTTAAATATTGCTGAAGATCTCCATCTAAGTTTTCTTAACTAATTATTTAGTTAATCTCTTATTGTTCACAGAATATTTTATCAAAAGGTTAGGGTACGACACATTGTAAGAATTCTATATAACTAAAAATATAGTTTATAATTTTTATTCATCATTTTTCTTTACTATGCAGATTAACATTAGATCTTCAATTTGACACATGCAAGAAAATTTGACTCTATGTATAGCTGCTGTATCAAATTGTCAAGCCTGGTAAAGTTAAAACAACAACAATTAATTTTTTATTATACAGTTTTGTAAGTAGTTAGAAGTGCAATATGGTTCTACCCAACATATCAGAGCTGAGTTCACTTTTGCAGATTCTAAGGGAGAATCCATTTCCTTGTCTTTTCCAACTCCTAGAGCCTGCCAACACATCTTAGTTCATGGTCCCTTCCGCCTCTTCAAAGTCAGGAACAGTGGGATCCTTCTCACATCCCTCCATTATCACATCTCTAATTTTTTTCTCCTGCTTCCCTCTTCCATATTTAAAAATCCTTGTTATTATGTTGCATTTGCCCAAATAATTCAAGATAATCTCCCTATTTTAAGGTCAGATCATTATTAGCAAGCTTAATTCTACCTGCAAGCTTAAGTCCCCTTGTCCATATAAACTAATATATTCAAAGGTTCTGGGGATTAAGACATGGATCTAGTTATGAGGACTTATTTCTCTCTATAACATTGCTCCACCAATTTAAAGAAAGAGACACTAGTAAAGAGTTATAGGCATAGATGCATGGACAATAAGGAAAAGAATTGCATTCTTGACAATTACATAGGGTGAAGGCATGGGATTCTGGCTAACAATAGAATATATTTGATGCCATTGTTTTAAATCAATGAACCTTCTGAATGGAAGACTTGATCAAGCAGATTTCGGAGTTCCAGTTCAACCTACTGTGTTATCTTCAGCACACCATATATTCTTCCTGAGTTCAGTTTTCTCACTTGTCAAATGGAAATAATGTAAGTGCCAGGGTGACTGTAACAGACAGAAAAACTGTGATTTTTCCAGAGCATTCTTTTCAAACAACAAAAAGCCAAAAATTGTTGCTGTTCTTCCACTTAAAAAAAAAATAATTAAAGCTCTTTCTGTGTGTGTACTATGTCCTTATGGTGTCTCTAGTAAATTATTTTCACGTGTTTCCTACTAGACCACTTACTCTGCTGAAAGCCCATCCTTCTCCTGTCTGGGGTGACCTCTCAGTACCCATGAGGCAGGTCAGTACCCAAAGGCAGCATGGGCCAACTTCACTGTATGTTCCACTTCCCATGAGATTATGAATAATTGTGGATAACTGCGGAGGCAAATGAGTTATAGCTAATTACTAGTGTGGTCTTAATCCCAGCAATAAGTGAAAGCAAAAATGTTCCCTGACATTCATTCGCTACTAATGAGGGATACAAGTTGCAATTTTAGTTGATGCCAAAACACTCATTATTATGAACAGATTCTGAAATCCCAAGAGAATTAGGTAGCTGTGTGGTTAAATGTGTAAGATTTTTCGTTTCCCATTTTTAATTTGCTGTCAGGTAATTTTAAGGGCAACTGAAATTCCTTTCTACCCTGCAACTACATGAGCCTTCCGTTATAGCTTGCAAATGCTTAAGAGACACATGACACTGGGATCTAGTAAAAATACAATATTATAATAATTTAAGGCATTATTTGTAAGGATAAAATTGAAAAATGGATTTTAAAGTTCTTTGGAAAGATGAAAGTACAATACAATTATAAGGTATTATTATTATCCCATTGCAGCTATTATCTACAATGTTATTATTATACCCTTATAGCTATTATCTGCAAATTATATCTAAGATATAATTTGTTATTTGTTGCACATAATGTTACTGATGATCAGTACATACTTTGATAATTATAAAGTGGAGCCTTTTTTGAACAAGTAATTCAAGAGTATTTTCTCTGGTTCCCTACACCCATATTTTAATTGCTCCTAATTGGGAATTCTTCAGGTTTCATAGGGAAGAGTTGTTTTGAGACTGACAGCACAGATGGAGACAGGAGCTTGGAACATTACAGAGCAGCAAAGTCAAGACTAGATTTGGGGTCTTCTGAGAAGCAGCTAGATGTCCCTGGAGAAGAAAATGGAATCATTTTTGTTTAATTTCACCAGCACTGCTTCACTTTATCCAGAAGTCTCTCTATATTCTGAAATGAGGGTTATTGTATAGGGACATGATGTTCTCAGTCAAACAAGGAACTTCCAGGAAGAATCTTACCATTTTAATACTTTTCAAAAAGAACTTTGTACCATAATACAGGGCTTCAACATCTATATGAATTTTGAGAAGAATTAGGAATGGTAAGTGCACCTGTTAATCCGTTCCTACTAATATTTCCCATTTTGTCAGAATCCACACACTAGTGGATTTTTCTTTTCCAAGTGTACAAAAATGAGAGCAAAGCTGGATTTAGGCACATTTACAAAGTAAAGATTCACTCCAGCCAATTTATGGAGCATCAGTGTACAGAGGACAGAGGAAATGCTAAAGTCTCATCAGGGAACAAAACAGACATTTACCGTTTATTCTACAAGAGCTTGAACAATAGGAAACAAATCAACAAACAAGAAAATGGCACATTATTACAAATACTCTCCAAGTAATTAGAATATTATGGTCAGAGAAGTCCTTTCTTAGACTACTTTATGAACTGAAACTTAGAAGAGAGGATGGTCCAGGAAGACTGACATCTGTTCCTCACCTTACCCTCCTCCTCTTCCTTCCTTGCTTCCTCCACCATAAACCTAGGGTTCCTGTATTCAAGCAGCCCTCCCAGTCTAGACCTGTCACTAAGTTGGTCTCCTTCTTGACTTCTTGGTTCATTCATGCAACAGACTCAAAAAATTCATTCATTCAACAGCTTTTATTCAGCACTGAAACACTGATATAAATCTGTTCTACTGGTGGCTCAGAGCGATCAAGCTATCACCAGCTATTTTACATCACCAGTTCAATCCCTGGCCAGGGAGCTAACCCACATCATGCAGCAGACCTCTCCCGGCTTGCCCGCTGCTCCCCTCAGCAGCGTATTTCAATATATCCGCCTGTTCTGCTCCCCACTCTGTCTCTGGGGAATCCTCTCACCACCACCACCAAACCTCTGGCCTATACCACAGTTCTTGTATGCAAAAATAAAATAAATCTTAAAAAAAAAGAAACCCTAATTTTGTCCTTCCTTGGGGCATACTTCCGGTCTAACTGAATCTGAGTGCCCCAAATCACCATTCTTTGATCCCAAATAAATGCACTGTGCCATTTTAATGGCCTCCTGAATTTTTAAATCAGCATTACATAAATTAAAGATGTATTATATAATTTTATATAAAATATGTTATATGTGTAATTGCATATATATATGTACATGTAATGATGTATGTGTGCTATCATTAGACCTTGAATGCTTTGAGTCAGACCGATGTCATCACATCATGTTCCAGTTTGACAAAACTTCAATGATTTTTCTACTTCCACACCAGGAACTGCAAACAGGTCACCTATGGGTCTGCAAGCATCTCTACAAGGGGTGGGAAAGAAATACATACATTGCTGCAAAATTTCCCATTAAAAATTGCAAGGTCTCAGTATCCTTTGGAAAAAATCCCTGATGGTGTAAGGGGCTAAGTCTCAGCACTGTGAAGCTATCCTCAGCCACTGCAGCACAAGTTTGATCCCTGGCCAGGGAGCTTCCCACATGGTGCAGCAGACCTCTCCTGCCTGGCCCGCTGCTCCCCTCAGCAGTGTATTTCAGTAGATCCGCCTGTTTTGCTCCCTACTCTGTCTTTGGTGAATCCTCTTATACCTCCACACACACACCACTGGCTTACACCCAGATCTTATATGCATAAATAAATCTTTTTTAAAAATCAGAAGACCGGGCCTCCCTGATGGTGCAGCAGTTAAGTGCTGCGCTGTGGAGCTGTTAGCAATGGCGACAAGAGTTCAATGCCCGGCCAGGGAGATTCCCATATGACGTGGCAGACCTCTCCTGCCTCGTCCGCTGCTCCCCTCAGCAGTGTATTTCCATCGATCTGCCTGTTCTGCTCCCTACTCTGTCTCTGGTGAATCCTCTCACTGCCCCATGCCTCTGGCCTGCACCCCAGCTTGTATGCATAAAATAATAAAATAAAAAAAATCTTTAAAGATTTAAAAAAAAATCAGAAGACCTGACATTGAAGGGTGCCCGTTTCAACATGGCATCACCAGCTAAAAATAAAAAGCAACGATCCACAAATTTCCATAAATAACAATTTCATGAAATGTCAGTTTCACATAGTTTTCCAATTCTTTTTTTGGTTTGTTCTCTGATTTAGAAGAGATTTTAGAGTATATTTTTAAGTTTCTCGGTCTCTGCTGTATCTTAAGGTTATCTTTTTGTTATGAATTTTTAATTTAATCGTAGTCTGTTTAATAATGTGGTCTAACTGACACTCATTCTTGACTTTTGATGAGTCTTGCCTTATGTATAAGAACAAGGTCAATTTTCATAAAGTGTCTGTATGGTCCCCACTGGATAGGGGGAGTGTTTCATAGATATTCATTCGACATGGTTACTCTACAAGTACTGAGTGATTTTCTGCCTTGTCTAAAAGTATCTGAAAGAATTATTCGAAAATCTGCCATTATTGTTACCAGTGGCTGAAGCCATAGACTGTTACAAGTGGTGCCACCTGGAGGGGATTGCTGGTGAGGATAGATAGTCACAGAGAAAATGCTAAAAAGTGTCCCATTTGGGGAAAGAGAATCTTATAAGAAATATAAGAGGCTTCAGAAGGGGGCACAGACTCATTCAGTCTTCGGGACTTAGTGTTTTTGGATCTTCAGCATTTGGGGTCAACAGATTTCGGTCCCCACCATGCCGATCTTCCAGAGGCTGTTGAGGGCCTCTGAAGGTGGAGGCAGGCCTCCAGTAGCCAACCTCAGAGATAAAAAGTTTGAAGCCTCTGCAAGTAGGCATGCGACTGAAATGGTTCCCAGTTTTGCTGCTGTTACAGCTGAGGAGAGAAGGTGAAGACCCAGAGCCGGACGCCTCACTGAGCTGTGAGTGTGTTCATTTGTCAGGCCATTTGGCTGCTGCAGCTGCTGTTTTGAGTGTTGCTGGTCTGGTGCTGCATTGAGGCATCACAGCAGATCTGGGAGCATCTCCTGTATTATCTTCTGTTTACTTCGTGAGTTGGAACCCGGCCTACAGTCTGGCTGCTGTGCACTCCATGTCAGCAGAGGCAGGAAGACACCATCTTGGACACTTGGCCTATTGTTTGGGAGAGGAGCTCTGTGTCCTCAGTGGCAGGAAGATGCCATTTTAGCTTTGGGACTTAAAAAGACTGGACACTGCTTTGGGTGAGGTAAACGGCCATTTTTGGCCTCACTAACTCTTTTTCCCTGGTTTGTTAAATGAATCCCATCATTGTTCTCTGAGCCTGAGTAGTCTTGCAATTGTGCACTTGGGTGAAGAACTCAGACAGTGACTGGTAAACCATTTGGACGGTGTCCTTGGTCAGTTTTAGTGTCCCCGCTGCCCTAGTTGATGTGGTTGTTTCTCTATTTTTATCAAATTTTAAAGTTTTTACAGTAGGTATTACATAATGATCTCCAGAGTGTCATTTGCCTTAAGGTAGAATTTATGTAATATTGACCTGTTTTCAGTTTGCATTTGTCCAGCAATTTTTTTTTTTACTTTCAACTCTGTGCATCTTATTTGGACTTGTAAATGGTTCATTTCTGAATTTGCTGCATTGGTATTAATAAATTCAGTGTGGTTTGTATTACCTATAAATTTTAGTTTTGATTAATAATACATCTGGGATTAATTTTTAGCACCTTGTTTTGTATTTTTTTCATCCAAATGTTTAATTTTCTACCTTGCTTTACTCCCTTTGGAAATAAGTGTTGTTTTCCCTGCTCATTCCACTTTTCTCCTCTTTTTATTAGAAATCGCACAATTTATGGCTCATCTCTCAGTTACATCCCAAAAATGACCAAAATGCTTATTTAACTTTAAAAAAGTATAGGTTAATCAATATTTTTACTTTCATTTTGAAAAGTATGCAAACTTTAGAACACTAACACACTGATCACACAACTTCTGATTTACAAGGTAGGATTTGAGGATTTTATTTTTATACTGATTCATAAGCCTGTAAGTCTGATCTTTCAATTATTTATATAGGCAGTGTTTGTTTATATTTACTCACAAGTATGCCATATTACCTATTGGCCATTCCTTCTGTGTCTCTGGTGCTCCTCTAGGTTCATTTTTCTTCTTCCTGAAATTTAGACCTTCATTAATGAAAAAGTCTAGGTAGTAAACTCCTACCTAGGGTAGGGTTTTTTTGTTTGTTTCATTTGGTTTTATTTGTTGGTTGGTTGGTTTTTGCCTTTAAAAATATTTTCTTCCTGTTCTTTTTTTGGCAATTTATTTTTTTAATAGTAATTATTTAACAAAACACCCATAACCATCATTGGCTCATCTCTGGGCTTGCTCCCACCCTCCCATGCTCTTCCTCTCTGGTAACCTCACTTCTGTGGTCAAAGTCCACTGGTTATTTTTTATTTTGCCCATCTGTTTTGTTTTATGTCTGTTCATCTGTTTTACTTCGTTATATTCCACATTTAGGTAAAGGCATCAAATCCTTTATCAATGGGCACTTCACCTAATTTCCTATCTTAGCTATTATTAATGATGCTGCAATAGACATTGTTATGTATGTAACTCTGTAAGTTCATGATTTCATATTCTTTGGCTAGACACACAGAAATGAGATATTGAATCATACAGTCGCTCTATTTTAGGTTTTTTGAGTAAGATTCATACCATCTTCAAAATGTTTGTACCAATCTACAATCCCATCAGCAATGTGTACTAGTGTTCTTTTTTCTCCTATCTTTTTCTCCCTCCCAGCACTTGTTGTTACTAGTCTTTTTGATGTAAACTACCTATATTAGGTGATATCTCATTGTGCTTTTGATTTGCCTTTCTCTATTAAAAGTGATACTAAGAATTTTTTATTTGCCTATTGTACTTTGGCCTCATTCTTAAAAGATGTTTCACAAGATGTTCAATTTTATATTTAAGTTTTTATTTTATATTTGTCTGCTATTTTTCCTATTTTATACTGAAGAATATTATTATAGTTTCTTCTGATTTGCTCAGCTGCTATTGAGAAGTCAGCTGTCAACCTAGTTAACACACTTTTCTAAATAAACTTCTTTGCTCTTTTTTTTCTTTTACTGATTGCTTTCAAGATCATTTTGTCTGTGGTGGTCTGCTCTTTCACTAGGGTGTTTTAAGATAAGATTTTATTTAAATCCCAATTATGATTCATTGTGTTTCCTGAATCTAAAAATCATACTTATTCTTCAATTGAGGAAACTTCTCAGCTACTGTTTTTCGACTATTACCTCTCTCTAATTCTCTGTAATTTATCTTTCTGCATTCTCAATTAGACACTTATTGGACTTTCTTTCCATAGCCTCCGTGTCTTATATTCTCTTTTGTATTGTTTATCTTTTTATTTCTCTGCGCTATTTTCTGAGTAATTTCTTCAGACCATCTTGCAGTTCATTAATTTTTGTTGGGTGTCTCCAGCTGGCTATTGGCCCACACAGTTTTTATTATAACTATTATATTTTTTATTTATATAAATTTTGATTGGTCTTGCTTCAAAAAAATGTGTCTCATACTTTCTTGTTCTTTGCCATATTTTCAATATTCTCATTTATTTAAATGTTTAAACTGTTTAATGTGCAGTCTGTATCTAGGGACAGTTCAGTTACTACAAATATGATTTACTAGGGTTTTTTTTTTCTGCTGACTCACATGGTGTCCAATTTTCTGTATGTTTAGTGGTTTTAAAAATCCTATTACTGTGAATACATGTTCCTTAGACTTAATCTACAGAAATTCCCTGAAACCTGTGTTTAAAGTACATTCCTCAAGAAAGGATCTATTTACTTCTACCAGATGCTGGCATGTACTTATCCAACCAGGGCCCCTCTTTTACTGTTTTTATCTTGGAATTTTGTTATACTACTCAGAAAGGGTAGATGGACTATGGCTTCCGAAGTAAAATGAACTCAACTTTGTGGTTAGGAATTCTCAGACAAGTCTTTCTTTTCCTCCCCCTCCCTCCCCGCCCTTTTCTTTTTTCTCTTTCCTTTTTATCCTATCGCATTCGGAGCATAGTCCAAGATAATCAAGTCCTTAGATTGCTCTTTGTGAATGCCATCTTTTAGGACCCTGTTTTAATTTTTATTTTTTTAATTGAGGTTACATTATTTTACAAGACTGTATATGACTCAGAGGTATAGGATCTCACCTTTCAGATGTATGTCGCAATAACACATCTACCAACACGCATAATCCTCCACCATATTCACTGTGCCCCTTCCCCACATTGCTCTCTTCTTTCCCTCCTTCAACTTTGGTAGCCTCAATTCTACAGGCCAATTTCTATGGTTTATTAATGGTTTAGTTTTATATGCCCCTTTGTTTTGTTTTGCTCCATTGCACATATAAATAAAACTATCAAATATCCATATTTGTTTTAAAAACTATTTTGCTTACCTCCAATTTTCCTCTTTTGTTATGACTGAGTGGTATTCTATTGTGTATATTATTACATCTTCTTTATCAATCATTTACCAATGAGAACTTAGGTTGTAAATAGTGCCTTAAAAAACACAGGAGTTCATCTAGCCCTTTGTGTTAGTATATTTGCATTCTTTGGGTAGATGCCAGGAGTGCAACTGCTGGCTCATATGGTAGATCTATTTTTAATATTTTGAGAAATCTCCAATTTTCCCCCATAGGACTGTGCCAGTCACATTTCCACCAACAAGAGTTCCTTTTACTCTACATTTTTGCCAAAACTTATTGCTTCTGGTCTTTTGATATGGACCATTTTGGTTTTGATTTGCAAATGATAAGTGAAGATGAATATTTTTTCATGTGCCTCTTGGACATCTATAGCTCTTCTTTGAAGAAATGTATATCTAGTACTTCTGCACATTTTTGGAATGAGTTATTTGTTTTCTTTCATTGTGCTATATGAATTTTCTGTAGTTCTTGGATATTAGCCCCATGTCATATGTATGGTGTACAAATATTTTCTCCCATTCAGCAGGGTGTCATTTTGTTTTAGTGATAGTTTTTAGTATGACGTGGTCCCAATTTTTAATATTTATTCTCTCTTGTTTCTCCTGCTGGTTGGAGATGATTTCAAAAGACATCACTGAAGCAAATATCATTAAGTACTATGTTTTCTTCTATGTATAGTATTTTGTATGTTCAGGTCTTATATCCAGTTAAATTGTTTACCATATTACAACTGCCAATTTCAGAGTGAAGTTATCCAAAAGTAGATGTTCTATGTTTGCATTATGACTTTGCCTGTATGGATGTGTTTCCCATTTTTATAAGCACCACGTTATAATTTTAAAATCCACAGAAATATGAAAATGAACTGCTATGAGAAAAGAGCCCAACTCTTTCATAAGTTCCGACCTTCTACCCTTAACCTCACTAGTTTAGGAGTAATAAGCTTATGAGGTTTTGCTTAGAATGTTAGTGAGAACAAAGGGCAAGGTGGGAACTATGGCCAAGTGAGCAGGGTCCTGCCCAATGGGATGGGGTTACCTCTCACCTCCAGCCAAAGCTTCCCATGTTAGAATATAGGGTAGAGTGGGGGACACAACATGATTCCTAAAATTTTAAAATAGAACATGGGAGATGATCCTCATAATCTTGAAATAGAGAATAATTTTTCAGATTATAACAGAAAACAAGAAAAACATAAAATTACTATATAAAAATATGAGAATTCTGCATAACAAACATCACAAAGCCACATACAAAAACTAGCAAATATTTACATCAAAATCTAATTTTGTCACTATGTAAACTGCTATTGGAAGTGATTGGTACATTTACCAAATATACTCACATTCTAACATAAAAATATTGGCAACAAAATGAAGAGAGAGTTCACAGAAAAGTAAGTACAAATGGTTCTAATACGCATGAGTAGATAATACTATCACTAATTATAAGATAAATGCTAATTGAACCACCATAGAAACCACATTTCATTAACTACTTTAGCAAAGATCAAAAAACTTCAAATCACACTGTTAATGAAGAGGTGGAAAACATCTCTTGTATATTGTTGGGGGCTATAAATTGATGAGTTTTCAGATAGGTATTTAGCCAGATTTATCAAATTTATAAATATGATTATCTTTTGACTCAGCAAGTTATTCTGTATAACTTGGACACACAAAATAAGCTAATGACACATTTACAAGAGTATATACTGTAGCACCTCTGTGCAATAAAACCAGTTCTAAACAACTAGTAATCTCCTCATTCATATAAGAATACATAAAAAAAATCAGGCTTTTCACACTCAGTGTGATAGGTAAAAATACATAGTAATAAAAGTAGTGTGGGCCCAGGAAGTAGATTCCTTATTATTTAAGGGAGATATATCACTTACTAGCTTTTTACTTATTAGGAAAGTTACTTAACAACAGTGGACTCACTTTTGTCATCTGCAAAATGATAGTGATAATAGTCATGACTTCATAGGATCATTAAAGTCATTACTTCATACTTTAAGTTATTGAAAAACTTAAGTAAAGGTAGTTCATGAAAGGGATTTGAAACATATCCTAAAATTGTAGGTCATATTCTTCAAACACAGCTTCCTTCCCAGGTGCCTCTTCTGCAGATGTGACATCCCTGAAACTAAGGTCTTTTGTGTTTTGCATATTATCTTCCATGCATGCTATGGCCTTGGGTTTTATTCAAATCTTTTACCATTTGGAGTTAATTTTTTGTGTATGATATGAGATAGTGGTCTACTTTAATTTTTGGACATGTGACTGTCCAGTTTTCCCAACACCATATATTGGATTTTTCGTTCTCCATTTTATACTCTTTGTTTTTTTGCTGTTCATTAACTGACCATATAAATGCAGGTTTATTTCTTGATTCTCAAGTAACTCTCTGGAACAGTGGTTCCAAATTTGCTCACTGTGGAACCCCTGACTCCCATAGGATCTGGTGCTGAGGGCAATATATCTGAAGCAGGAGTATGAGTTCCAGAACCTGACATCCTCAGTCCCTCCCTTAGCATCCAACATCAACTATCCTACTCAGGGATCCAGCTTGAAAACTATCTTCTCAGTCTTTGAGTCTCTTGGGACCCAAGGGATGAAAGAAATGTGGTATGAATGTTACAAAACTGTCAAGAAATGATTCTTGACTAGTGGAAACAGAGCAAAGTCCCAAACTGAAGGTAAAGCCACCTTACAACATTGCGTTCATTATAAAATGAAACTAACTGCCTGTAGTAGTGACAGCTTTGAGATGAGTTCCCACTATTTCCACTGTCCTAATACAACTGTTGATAACAATTTGGGACATTTGAAAAGGTGGTAAATGGAGAGAGAAAAGGAGCAGAATCACACAAAGTTAAATAAAGTTCCTAAGCATAAAAACATACCGAGTGACAAGATAAGAAGAAAGAGAATTGCTTTAGAAAAGCTTGACTATCAAATGTGAAGAACCTGGGACTTTCTCCCAAAGCAGAGGAACTGCGGTCCCCATACTTCCTTCAAATAGTACCATGGCCCTGGGGAAAGTGGAGAGTGGTAAGAAATATTGAGGGTCAGGGAGAAAGAGAAAAGAAGAGAGACAGAGACCCCACAAAGAGAAGGGAATATGTCCACGCCCACAAGAATGGGAAAACCGCATGGATCACTAGCCTCAACTACTCTATTTGCCATAGGGTAGTTTCAACACTGCTTTCCAGTGAAGAACTGCACTTATATACCTTCTCATACTCCTGACACATGACTAATCAGCTTCACCACCCTTCAGTGGCTCCCTTACCCTTTAGGATAAAACCTAAATTGCCAAAGTTTGCTGACAAAGTTCCTATTGACCTTCATTTGCAACCCCTCTCTCACCATCCTCTTTCTCCTTCCCCCCACAACCACACCTTTTTGTTCCAGTGATACTTCTTTCTTTTCTTCATCGATTCATTCAACAAGTATTTATTGAATATCTACTATGCGCCACATAAGTCCACCAAATATACTCAATATCCACCCTGAGGTAGGTCCCTTGTGTTTCCCTTCATTCACGCTGTCACGGAGGCTGGGCCTGCCTCTGACATTGTCTAAAAATAGTGTCAAAGCCCCCAGGCCTGGCATCTCAAAGAGCTGTTTGTTTTTGGTGCAGGCCAACAACTCACAAAGAGCTATTAACATTGTGCTTCTGACACTGCCGCCTCCTAGTGACTGGTGGTGACCAGCACTACTGGCCAGTGCTGCCCAGTGCTACTGATGGCTGACCAGCACTCTGTGTCCCGGTCACTTTTGAGAGCTGTTAAAACAGTGTATGATTGTCTGGCACCGCTTTCTGGTTCTGCTTCCTCCATTGCTGTCTGGTCCAGCATCCAGTGCTGTCCATCCTTTAGACTGTTGCTAAGGGCTGCCGCGGCATCATCTCAGTAGCCCTATCTGTGAGGACCTCCAGCTGCAGTGAGTTGGATCCTGGCCCACTGCTGCTGGCATGCCACAAGCTCCAGGCCCTCAGTGGGACACCACCACCTTGGATGAGCAGACTTTTGGGGATTTGGGACACTATCTGGGGGGAGCTAGCTGGCCACTTGGGGCCTATTGTTGTTGTTCCCTGAGGTTGAGTGGTCTTGCAATTGTATGAGGGTAAGAACCCATAGAGAGTGATCTCTCCTCTATTGGCTACTGTCCTTTTAGATGGCTACAGCCTCACCTTAGCCCTGCTTAACTGTTTTACTCATACTCTTCCTTTAGATTGAAAGAGGTTTTTCTTCCCTATCCTGCCCTCCCTGACCACATCAGTCCTTCCCCAACATGCTGCAAAGCTCCCATACTCCCCTCTCCCAGTATTTACCATAATCCATCATTGCTGAACTAAGTACTTATCTTCTTGATGATAGTGTCAGCGGGAGAGCAGCAGTTGTAACTGTGGTCCACTCTTTGTCAGGAAGTTACCTGTGAAAAGTAAGCCATATAGAAAAAGAGTGGCTGTGTTTTCAGTCTTCCATGGATACACAATGCATAGGAATTCGTTCATGACCTGCTGTGGATGCCTTGGACATTTGGGTTCAGTTTTTTCAGGCAACCCCCCTTAGTAAGGACTGGCTATCCACCTAAGCATAGCATTTGGCAACAGTCACTCTCAGTAAGTGTTCATTTAATTCAACTAAATGATGAAGGTCTCCAGGTTTGTGTGTCCTCAGTAAAATTTAAATAAGATCAGGTATCAATCAATACACTTGCCCACCTTATGGAACTAGAAATTGCAAGGAAAATCAGAGCTAAGCTTTGAAATGCTGGAGAATCAAATATGATCAGTGATTCTTTTAGCACCAAAGGTGTGCTGTTTGGGAGACTCTAAGATTTAGATTGACTTCTCACCTCACCTTCCTTCTCTGTCAGCATTCACTCCCAAGGCGCTTTTATTACTTTCTCTTAAGATCCCTTTGTTTCTAATTAGAGAGAGGGACCTGACCCCTGAGAACTGATAACAATTTTGCCCCTAGACATACCTCATTGGCTAACAGGGAAAGGCAGGTTAATGGTGTCTGCATGGAAGGTATATTATTAGAAGTGAGTCTGTGAAGCAAACTCCCTGTGACTCTAATCTTCAGAATGCTGACTCCCGAGGTCAGTAATTGGGTAACAGAGAATTCACAGGCCTAAGCCTGTCTTCAGGCCTCTTTGAAACGCAGTTTCTGAGGTCAGGGAAATAATTGCTTCATTTGAAGGAGGGTGGAAAGAGATGAGAGAAGAAACAACCTTCATTATTTCTCCAGTTTATCAATGCACCATGCTCTCAATATCCCGGTCTAATTAAAATAACACAGGCTGCTTGAGAAACTCAATCATTTCCACAGTTTGCTCCTCCTGTCAGCTCAGAGATGCCTAATGACAGATAAGCCTGGGACTCCTCCCCTTAGTCATTAATTCAGCAACCAGGGTGCCATGATGCTCATTAATGTGCTTCACCCCTGTTATAGTCAAACCTTCAATTAACAGGGAGGATATTTTAATGTCATTGCTTTTCTATTCTCCAAAGAAAATGTCAATGTAATCAACTTGAACTCTTGACCACTACTCCTACCGCAAACCTGCTTTCCTGTTATCCCACAGGCTAACTCTGGACTCTATTCACACTCCAGACCCACTGCTATGGTAATCTGGGTGCATGGAACCAAGTCTCTGGGAAGTGCTTGAACACTGAATCATTCAGAGGATCCCTCTTGAAGTCTGGCCATTGTTTTGTGACCCTGGCCATCTGAGAAATGTTCCAGTAATGACCTGAGATTCAAGTCTTGCATGCACGAAAAAGGCAGAGGGGGGAGAAGAAAGACGTAATTGCTCTTCATTTGACTATTTCTGCATAACACCTGTGGGCTAGATTTAACTCAGTCTTACAAATAAAGAGAAAAAATTTAAAAATGAGTACAGAAGAAATGTGAAAGGAAAAAACTAAAATACACATGCTTGGCAAAAAAAAGGAGTAGAGAGAAAGTTAAAAATAAAAGCAAAAACCTCTGGGGCCTCCCCGGTGGCGCAGCGGTTGAGCGCTGCGCTGTGGAGCTGTAGGCA
Organism: Scalopus aquaticus; assembly: GCA_004024925.1. NCBI lineage: Eukaryota > Metazoa > Chordata > Mammalia > Eulipotyphla > Talpidae > Scalopus > Scalopus aquaticus. The sequence continues at coordinate 18,369 of PVIJ01003078.1, read as the reverse complement.
GCAGCGATGCGAGTTCGACGCCCGGCAGGGGAGAATCCCACATGGAGTGGCAGACCTCTCCTGCCTCGCCCACTGCTCCCCTCAGCAGTGTATTTCTGATCTGCCTGTTCTGCTCCCTGCTCCGTGTCTGGTGAACCCTCTCGCCGCCCCACGCCTCTGGCCTGTACCCCAGCTTGTATGTATAAATAAAAAAATATATATATGGAAATTCATTTAAAAAAAAAAAAGCAAAAACCTCTCGTCCCAGTATGGCAGCATCAGCACCAACTACCCATGATGCATGAGGAAAACCCTGGCACGCACCCAGTCCAGCCTGGCGCCCATTACTGGGGAACCACTGCAGGTACAAGGAGCAACTCCAACCTGGTTTCCTTGGGCACCTGAGGCATGGAACTCTAATGCCCACAACTTTGTGACATTTGGGTCTGGTCCTTGCTTATAGCTTCAATAACCATACAAGCACCTGCCCCCCCCTCACTCCCATTTGAGTGGCACCTGGCTCAGGCCACTTCCCAGAATGTTGTTCCCAGAGCCAGGATCTAACGCCCTCTGGGACTCTGTGATCTGCCAGGCTGGCCACTCTGTGATCTGCCAGGCTGGCTCTTTACAACTAACTTGTTGGTGAGCCACTGTTCGCTTTGGCTAGGACACGTGATCTCATTAGGTCTAGCAGCAGTCAGCATACTTAATGTGGTGGGGACTAGTTTAAAGATAGCATGAAAGGCAAGACGGTGGATATAAGCCAACTCCACTTGAAATGAGAAAATATTTTAAAACAGATTACCATTTCTCTCCCGGTACCCTAAAACGCCAACATTATAAATATCACTCAAATAACATTAGAGATTGTTTTAGATTTTCCTTTTCTGTTAGCTTAATTTCAAGGTAGGTGCAAGTGTTCTTGCTTCTTGGGTCACAGCAGAAACTTATTATAGAAGAGTATATCAAAGCTGAGAGGCTGGAATTCTACAAATGAGATTCAGATGTGTCCATAAATCTGACAGATACAAGAAACCCTTCAAGACCGTGTGGGCAAAACACTCCTGGAATTTGGTCTGTGACCTCACCTGGCCACTGGTTTCATTAAATCTGCTGCTTTGGGGCACGCGCAGGTCTAAGTCAGCCAGGATGTTTTCGTGGCATTTACCCTACGCAATGCTGTGTGCTCGCCTTAGGGGCCATCCAGCAATCAGCCTCCTCCTGCTCAAGAGTCACGACTCAGTCAAATTAGAGAGGCAAGAAACTGAGATGGATGGATCACTGGTTTGATCTCAAGTGACAAATCCCTTGTTGTGACTTCTCTCAGAGGCAGGGAACTGTTGAAGTGTGGGGACTGGGGAAGCAGAAGGACCCACCTCCTGCTCCCACATGCCACTTGCATGTCTATACATCTGTCCAGAGAGAATGTAAAAAAAAAAAAAAAAAACACCCAGGAATGAAGCACAAGAAAGTGCTATGAAAGAAATAGCAGACAATTTCTGGAGCCAGATAATTCCAGACCCCATGCCTGGTCAGCTCCTCATTTCCTCAGTTTGACCAGTGGCTTAGCAGTTCTGTGTCCTGGGTTTCTCATCTGTAAAGTGTCAGTAGTAATAATCATGTGCACATCACCAACAATGAAGGCTGTGGTATATGCAAATATACCACAGATAATCTGTTCTATATTAACATATAGCAAGTCCTATTGCTTTCCTTTTTGTATTATAATCTTCATAATGGTAAACTTAATGGGACAAGCAAAAGGGAAATTTGGGAGACATAATTCTCTTCTCTTAACAATGGAGACAATATAGACAAGATGGAAGGTGAAAGAAAGCAAGACTCTTCCACTTGAGAATAACTAATAGCAAGAATTAATATTTATGATGAGAAAGGAAACTCATGTGCTACTGGCCCTTGTACTTCAAAAATCATTTTATTTAAAAACTCTTGTACTTAAAAGATCACTATTTTTTCACAATCCAATCATACAGCTGAGTATCTGAAATTGTCACAATCTTTTGCATTCATTTTCCAAAAAGCCTGTCTACTCATGGAATTTCCTTATGAGAGGTACCTTATGGGTGACCTTGTTTAATAGCAGAATTTGCTTAGAAACAGTGTAGGTATAAGCCCATCCTACTCAGATCTAGGAGTCCCCTCTTCTGTCTCCTAGCGTGCTGCCATGTCACCAAGTCCAGCCCTTTTTTCTGGAATGCGCACTATCAGGGAAGGAAACAGACAGACAGAGAGGTGCTGTCTCCTTCTCTGGCCCAGCTCTCCAACCAATACCAAAAACCCTTTCTTTCCAGGATGGCTGATATTGAAGATCTCCATGACCTCATTGCTTCTCAGAGGCCAAGGACACTTAGTGAGCAATAAGAACCTTGCTACTGATGACTGTGGTTTTGTTACTTATGGTCTTTATTATGTTGAGGTAAGTTACCTCAATTTTTTTTTGAGTTTTTTGGGTAGTGAATCTTTTCAAGTGCTTTTTCTGCATCCATAGATATGACCATATCATTTTTATATTTCCTTTTTGATGTAGTGAATTATACTGATCCCCGCACGTGTTTCTATATCCTGACATCCCTGGAATAAACCCCATTTGGTCATGATGTATGATTCATTTGATGAACTACCGAATTCAGTTTGTTAAGATTTATTGATGATTCTCTCATCTATGTACAGCAGGAAGATCATCTGTAGTATTCAGTTTTGTGATATCCTTGTCTGCTTTTGATGTCAGTAATGTTGACCTCATAAAATATGTTTGGAAACATTCCCTCTTTCTCAACTTTTTAGTAGTAGAGTTTGGAAAAGATCGATGTTAGTTCATCTTTGCAGGCTAGGTAGACTTACTCTTGAAAGTATCAGTTCCTGAGAGTTTGTTTCATGGGAGACATTTGATGACTATTTCTATTTCCTTGCATGTAATTGGTCTGTTCAGGCTTCCTCTTTCTTCCTGATTCTGTCTTGGAAATCTGTATGCTTCTACAAATTTGCCCATTTCTTCTAAGTTATCCGATATATTGGCATGAAGATGTTCATGGTTATCTCCCCTGGTCCCTCTGTATTGTGATATATCTGTTGGGTAGAGTCCTGTTAAGATTGCATCGCAGCCTCTCCCTGTTTCTATATGGATTTTTTTCTCATTCACCCAACACAAAGGAGCCTCTCAATTAGTTTATGGATATTTTGCAGAGGGAATTATTCCTTTGTAGTTGTATAATCTGTAATATCTGTGGGAAGAGGTGAATTCAGGAGCCTCCTATATTGTCATCCTCAACTGGAACCTGAAATCACTGCTGACCTTCAGGAATGAGAGGAACTAGAGGTAGGAGTGAGGGGCTGAGACTGTCATTAGAATACAAAGGGAAAAGGATTCTGATAGAACCACTGCATAGAAATCTGGGATAAGTGTTCTTAAACACTCATACACGCATGCATGCACAGACATCCTAATAGGATTTCTCTCTGGCATTTTCATTCCCACAGCTCTCAGGCTATGTATTTGGCAAGCTATATGTTTGATGGACACAAATTCACAAAGATTTTATTAATTTCCCCCTGAGACAGGAGTCAGTTGCCCAAGAGTAGCTAACAGTTCAGTGTCCTGGGCCCACTAGCATCTCAAAAGGCAGAGATCCTTTACCTTCGATGCATCCCAAAGCATGCCATCATCACCATCGACAAGTACATGTTCCCCTAGTATCAGATCAGGGGTGTCAATAGTGAATTATTGGGAAGAACTGGGGACACCCCATTATTCTGTCTCACTTTACAGTGTTTTCCAGGCTTTTACTTCTTCCAAGTTTACCGATGGCCCTATGCCCAGGAGAGGACACAGTGTTAGAGCTTGACTGTGCACACACTACAGCCTCTCCCAAACACCAAAGGCTTTTATAGCATAATCAGCAAAAGGCCGAGACATGAGCAAAAGTAAAAGTGTTTTCTTCCTCAGAAACCCCCTTCTGTTTGTGAAGCTGGAAACTCACATGCAGGAGTGGGGAAAAAGGAAAACAGTTGTCCTGTGTCCTAAATCTGTGACCCCGGTGATGAGACCTTAATGTCTCCATGGACAGAACTTCTCTCTCTCTTCCAGTAGACCTCGTGTGAATGAAGCCTCAAATCAGGAACCAACCTCTGAGTCCAGGAAAGTAATGTGCTCGCTCTTTTTTAAATTGCTTTCAGAACAAGGGAACAATGCCAGGTATTAATCTTGAAACACAAATCCAATAATTCTCTTCAAAAAGACAAAATATTTTCAGCCACCAATATAAGAAAATTACCACGGATTCACATTATATAGCTAGCATTAATTAGTTAATTAATACATTATGGCTAATAATTTTAATCATGTTTAAGAATCTCTTTAAAGACATGGTATAATTGCTCATGATTCATCTCCCTACTGCCTCAATCTAAAGCTTAGTGAATGACTGAAGATGGGAATGGCAAATTAAAGAATCCTAATTAGAAGCCATAAAATAAAGGTGCCGCATGGCCACATGCCCAGTCTGATCCTTTTTATAAGTAAATGTAATTTAATTTTGGAATGTATGTTTTTAATTGTATATAATCCCCTTACAATTTTTGATTAATTAGTATGATACTGGCAAATAAAACTTTTTCTTCTCAGATCAATATTGACTTGCTGAGAAGCCAAACTCTGTGTCTCTGTTGGGAGAGAGTGCAGCAAAGGCTCCAAGGGGCAGCTGGAGTGGAACCTCACTAGCTGTGTGACTTTGGGCCAGTTATCAAATTTCTCTGTTACTCAGCTGCTAAATATAAAGTGAGAAATGATAATAGTAACTCACAGAACTTCGGTGAGGATTTAGCAATTAACATGAAAGTTCTTAGAGCAGGAAACACGTAGTAAGCTCAGAGTATATTTTTCTTTCTTTTGTAACTTAATAGACTTTTCAACCACCTTCTAAAATTTTCATTTGACTACACCTCAGAATCAACACATTGAAAGGTATTGCTCTTCTCTTAAGAGCAGCTCCCCTCCCAGCTTCCTAAGAATTAGCAGTGCTGTCACTGTGGACAACCAAGTAAGTGACACCAACATGCTTGATTCCTCTTGTCCCCAACCCCTTGCCATCAACCTGTCACTAAAACCTCTTGAGAATTTTCTTTTTGAAAATTCTGGATGTTTTAGTATTGACACCAATTAAATAGTAAAATATTGTTCTGGCAATCTTGTGTGGACAAACAGAAAAAAATCTGTGTGGGTCACACCAACTTGCCTGCAGCAAGTTATGCTGGAGTCAAGCCACAGCCCAGCAGAGATGTCCTTGCCCCAGCCATGCTCTGCCATGACACAACGGTTGTCCTGTTCTTGACCAAGAGCACTCCTGATGCACTAGATTTGAACTCTGTGAATGAGAAAATTGGTTGGGTTGACCAGTCATCTTGCAGCATCCAACCATCTTCTTGGTCACAGTTGGCCTAGTAAAGGATATTTTTTCAGTTCAATCAGTTCTAACCAGGAGCATTAGAGGAAGTTCTCTCCCTCTTTATTTAATTCATGTCAAACATCAGTCACTCTGGGCTTTTTTCAGTTCCTTTTCTGTCTGTTGCACCACAGAGCTCTCTGACATGACTGTCTTCTCTGGGATTATGCCTCCTCCCTCAGAACCACATTAATAACTTCACTGACTTCAGATCTCAGCTTGAGAGCCTTCTCAGACTTCTTCCATCATCTTTGAACAGGTGAAAAACAACCACTAAGTCCAAGGTTGTCATTTGAAACATCGACCAACAGAATGTAGGCCCAATTGGAATGAATTCTGGGGACTTCCTAATATTCCAGGAATTGACTCTTTTGTGCTAAAACATGGGTGAGGCATTCCTGCAAGTGCTAGACAGGGAATTGAGGGGCTAAGAGCCACAAGGGATGCAGCATTTGGGGAGCTCAAGGTAGAACTATACTGGGGTTTTAATTATCTACTGTTGTATAACAAAATTCCCAAACTTAATAAATAACGCAACAATTTACTCTTTCTCACAATTTTACAACCTTTTGTCATTCCATATGGCTTAATCACCCATTTAATTTTATGTAGAAGTGTCCCAGATGTCTTCTTCAGTCATATATCTGGTGTGTCTTGGACCTGGCTGGATCTCCCTCTCACCATGTGGCCTCTCGCCTGGCCAGCTCAATTTTGTCACAACACGTGGTCTCAGGATCTGGATATTTTTTTTGACAGTTTCTAAAGTATAAAAACATTGGTCAAAGAAAGTTGCAAGGGGCCTCCCTGGTGGTGCAATGGGTTGGGCGCAGCACTGTGGCGCTGTCGGCAGCTGCAGCGCGAGTTCAATGCCTGGCCGGGGAGCTTCCCACATGGCACAGCAGACCTCTCCTGCCTCACCTGCTGCTCCCCTCAGCAGTGTATTTCAGTCCATCTGCCTGTTCTGCTCCCCACTCTGTCTCTGGTGAACCCTCTCATCACCTCACACCTCTGTCCTGAACCCAAAAATAAATAAATCTTAAAAAAAAAAAAAGTTGCAAGGCCAGTTCAATTCAAAGAAGGGGGAAAGACTTCACCTCCTGGTGGATGAAACAGCGATTATATAAACAGAAGGAAGGCAAAGATGATGGCCACCTGAGCAAATCGGTGGTCTACCACAATCCGTATGGATACACTTAAATGAACGTTGTGTTCAACGTTCAAGCAGTAAACATGCATATTGGTTGACTATCAGCCAAGTACGTGCCTCTCCTTTAGGTGTTGCAATTTTACATTTGTGATTTATTTCATTAGTCTTCCATGTGTCAGGAACTGTGACTTTGCTCTGGTATCAATAGTGGCTGCCACATTGGTATTTGTTGAAGCAATGACTAATAAGTGAATAAATGAATAGCTCCTTTAAGTTGTAGCATTCAAAATCATGCCTGAACTGTTCAGTCACTGAAATACTTTAACTTCTGAGTGGTGAAAATTTGATAAAGTGTTTTTAAAGGAGGAAAACCAGAAAGTTTAGTATCAGAGCTCTCCCTGGCAATAGAACTAGTTTTGCTTAAAAGCACTAGAATGCATATTTTGGCACCAATACCAAGACCTGTGGGAGGTGGAGGGAGCAAACTTAAATGATAAAGATTTAATACAATAGGTGTCTCCCTCCCTTCCCTGCCTTATGGATGTTCTTAGCAACCTACACTGATTCACTAAAACTGATAAGAATCATCAATAAGGGGAGCCACCCACCTTGAGCCTTGAGTAGCCACCTCCCAAGAAGACTCTCTGAGGGAAGAATTAATGCCTTCTTCCAGCTTGTAATGCTCGGCATGAGGTAAAGGCTTTATTTGGGAGGCAGTCTGAGGTAAAGAAAAGAACAGGGAGAAAAATGGGTTTCCTTCCAGCTTTACCACACTCTATGAAATAACCCTGAATAAGTAACTTCTTGTTGCATTAACCCACCCTTCAACATCTATGAGGGACTCACCTCACTTCACGACGCCACCCCTCCTGACCAGCTCACCCAAGTCACATGGTGCCTCATTAGAGAAAACTATAGTCTGACTCTCCCAAAGTCTTTGTCCCCACCAGTAATGCCCATCTTTCTGTTGATCCAGCCTTGAACAGTTGAGATGCCTCTTTGACTTAACCCATGCTCATCTGTTACATCTGTTTGCTCACCAGACAGGGTAGTGTTCACCTCCATGGTCTCCTGTCCTCATTTCATACCCACGGGCACCCAGGTCTAGTTCCTCCTGAAACCCTGCTCTGTGTTGGTTCCTAAGGTCCCTGACTCCAGGCTCTCTTCACTTCATCACTTCATAGTATTTCTAACTTTCCTTATGTGTGAGAACAGACCCTGGTGATTATCTACCCGGGAGCCAGAGCAGACTGGCCACATCCATAAATCCACTAAGATTTAAGCTTTTGAGCCACTCATTTGGTTGGGCTCCTGTCTAAAACCCACAGAGAGGCAAATGTCTCACTTTCAAGGTTCCATATGTGTAAGGATATTTTCATCACAATTGGGTGTAACCACTATCATTTTCCACCTCCCTTTTCTCTCTCCACTTCCCCTCTCCACACTGAATGGTGGCAAGGCGTCTGTGGGAAGTTTTGGTGTGCTAAGAGGAAGTTAATGTGGCGCTACATTCAGTTTCGGCTTAGTAGAATGTTTTTATGGTCCACTTTGGGGTAAACTCATGCTGGCTAAAAGCAAATAGTAAGGTTTAGGGTCCTCTGGGATTACACTCAGAACAAGAATAATTTTTAATACATTAAGGAAAAGATAAATTGTGAATTAAGGAAGTGATTAGATTTGTGGATTATTTCATAATTTGATTAATAATTCAAATCATGTAGAAACATTAGAAATAGTTTTAACTTTTTAATGACGTCAGAAAACATACTGATGCTAAAAAATTGTCATAAATGAAAAAGTATTTGAAATGATCATCACAGATGACAATTTGAAGTACCCTGAGATGTTACAATTCTTATAATTCATTAATGAAGAAACTGTGGCATTTTCTTCAATTTTAGAAACAACCTAAATACATACATGACATTACCCATAGCAAGTGGTAAAAATTGAAATAAATTTTTTAAACTTCCAATTAGAGGGCCTCCCTGATGGTGCACGGGTTAAAGTCCCAGCAGCAGGTGTTAGATCCCTGGCCAGGGAGTTTACCCACATGGCACAACAGACCTCTCTCTCTTGCCCGCTGCTCCCTTCAGCAATATTTTTCAGTAGATCCACTTGTTCTGCTCCCCACTCTGTCTCTGGTGAATCCTCTCACCATCCCATCCCTCTGGCATACACCCCAGATCTAGAATGCATAAGTAAATAAAATAAATCTTAAAAAAAAGGCTTCCATTTAAAAATTTAAAAAAACAACTTCCAATTAGAAAAATGTTTTTATCTGCCATATTGAGAAAAGGCTTAATTAACTTTTTATCATAATTCAAATGATATATAAAATCATTATTTTATGAAGAGGCTTTCAAAGAAAATGTAGAAGAAAATTTCATAGGAATGTGGCAAGCAGTTTGTTTTATTTCTTATTTACTCAGCTGACATGCTTTCATTTTATTTTTTATTAATCTTTACTTATTCATTCGTTTATTCATACATTCATTTATTTTTAATTTCTAATCTTCTTAAAGATGGATCCCAACGTTTATAAGCATCAAGTACATAAAACCTGCTCTACATTGCCAATAGCTCCTATTCCTTCCTCTCTCCTAAGATAATACAAATTTTGTTCAAGGACCCACTTTCTTCTGTATTACTCTGTTTTGAGGACGATGGTTCCAGCCCCAGTCTCATGGGTTTGCATTCATTGTGCCAAAAATTTCCTTATACATAAACTGGTGATAAAATTTTAGTCAATGGATAGGCAGAAAATTTTAAGAGATATTTAGGGATTTACTTTTCTAATTAAAGAAAAAAAAGACATAAAGAGTGGGAAACCCTTCTTTGTCAGCTGCACATTGTGGAGTTAGGATGTGATGGCTAGAACTGTAGCAGTCATCTTGTAACCATGAGGAGAGCCAGCTTCAAAATGAGTTATTGGACAATGGCATAAGGACCAGTGTCAACACAGGCCCTATATTCAGACATCTATGTGAAGCCATGAGTACATTTTTCTCTTTGTTAAAGTCACATGAGTCAAGTTTTCTATTACTTGCAGCTCAAATCACCTCAACTGATACAATTACTTTCATAGCTTTACACTGTCTCCAACAAATCTCTTAGGTGTGATTTTCGATGTCCTCTATAAACTGGCCCTACCCTGCCCACTTTACTTTATTTATCCTATCTCAACTACATACCCTCTAATCTTTGTAGAGCACACACCACATGTACTCTTCCCACATTATTATGCCCCCAATCTCCTGCTTACATTGCCCTTCCCTTTATTCTCAGGTGCTATTATTCAACTTAAGCCATACAGTCCACATGATCTTACATAGCTATCAGTGCTTGCTTTTGAAACTTTCCCTGATTAATTCAACCAACACATCTATCTATGTATTTACTTTTATATATTTTTATAACAACCATACCTCTTTACATATATTATAATTATAATATTGAATTACATAAAATAGTAGGAAGTCATTCCATCTCTGGTAGCCTTCTCTCACTAATTATATTCCCATGAAGGTAGAGATTAATTCCTATATGCCTTTTCCATCTCTGAAGATAAAGTAATGATTCTGTAAACACTTAAACAAATTCCACCATCCGAGTAATACTTCTGAATTAAAATTATTTGCCATATCAAAAATAAAACTCAATCATTTATCTGCCAATTATGTACAGAGTAGGACTTGAAAAAAGCTTCAGACTCATTATCCCGTGACCTATAGGATAGCTGATCCTATAACACAAGCACAAATCTTTTAAAATGAATGAAAAAAAAAAAAGAACAATGTTAGGTCTGAAAAGCAATTCTTTCTGTTTGTATATAAATGTGTATGAGTTTTTCTTTAGGAGTTACTAACAATATTTGCTTTAAAAGTTTTTGAAAATTGGGGCCTCCCTGGTGGCCCAAGGTGTTAAGTCTCAACACCATGAAGTTATCCACCACTGGTGCAGCATGAGTTCAGTCCCCCACCAGGGAGCTAACCCATATGGTGCAGCAGACCTCTCCTGTCTCACCCGCTGCTCCCTTCAGCAGTGTATTTCAGTAGATCTGCCTGTTCTGCTCCCCACTCTGTCTTTAGGGAATCCTCTCACTCCCTGCACTTCTAGCTTACACCCCAACTCTTGTATTCATAAATAAATAAATATTTTTTAAAAAGAAGTTTTGAAAATGTTTTTAATATAATAACTTACTTCTCATCACTGTGTATTAGGCAATTGGCTAAATTAGCACTGATATCTTTGGAATGAAGATAAATGTATACATAATTTACATAGATAAAGTTACAACAAGGCAGGCAGTTCTGTTGTTTCTAGTTGGCACCAAACTTTGAATAATGGCCTATATATAATGCATATGTATTATTTTTATGTCATTGGGACATGCTTTTGTATTTGACTTTATGGTGATATACTTACAGATATTTCTCCCAGTCATAGATTTCAAGTGTGCAGTTTTCTCTCTTCTGAGCCCTGACTCAAAGGATGAGGAGAACATATCCAACTATAGAGATTGAAGTTTCAGGAAACCCAGATACCAGCTATGACTAGCCCTGTCTTTTTTTTCCTGAACAGATTGTTATCTGTCTATGCTTTCTCTTCACACTACATTGAACTGTTCCCTCAAGAGATTTGAAGAAGATGCACTAACTGTAACAGGTGACATTATACTGTGGCAACAAATACTGCTAACATATCAGTAGCTGAAAACAAGAAAGGCATACTTCTCACTCAAGGTACGTGCCCTTCATGGGAGACATGTTCAATTTTCTATCATCCTCACCCAAGAACTGAAACTGAGGGAGATTTCATCCCTGAAGAACGAAAGAAGGTTGAGGTGAGTACCAATAACAGTGGTCAACAAATTTTTACAAAAATCATGTTACTGAAATAAAATTAGTCATTTCCTATCCATTTGTGTGTGCTCAACACGAATATGACAGTCAAATTCTAATTTTGGCTCTAGTTTTTTTTTTGTAATCCGCAATAAATTGATGTTTACAACACGAAATATATGCCAATATTAATAGGCCTATGGTTAATGCCTGTAAAAAATCAAGCCATAGACTACTTCTTAGATTTCTTTGCTTGTCTCTTGTACAGCTGTTCAGAAAAAATAGATGGGAGACAGTTTCCATTGTGCAAAAGCACAGCCTTAAGACTCAGTTTCGAAGAGTCTAGAAATAGCCTCCATTCTTGTGAGTCATGAGTGATTTCTAAGGCATTCATGAGGCCCTCAATATCAGAACAGAATACCAGAGTACTTTCCTTTGTGAAGAAAGGCTCCAACTGCTGGTGGCGCTTTCGATAGAAAGTCATTGTGACATCTTCGAGAAGATTCCATTGTTGGAGTCTTGATCCTAGCAATTCTACCTTGTTCTTGGATAAGTCCAAATCATGAACCAGTTCATTTAGTTCTTCCTGTGTTAGTCTGTGTGTGGTTGATCATGCACCACAGTGAAAATCTGGATCACTACACGCTGATGGAACAGGAGAAGAACAAGTCGGCTCACCCTTGTCCTCATCAGATGAATCAAGAGAAGGTTCTCCTGGAGGTTCTGGAATAAGAAGTCCCTCACCATGTGGAACTGGTCTCAATGCAGAAGGAATGTTTGGGTAGACTATTCTCAACTTCTTTTGCTTCATTATTCCACAGGGAAGAGGAGGAACCAAGCAGAAGGAACAGTCTTTTATGTGGTTGTTTGGCTCTCTCCATACCATGGGGACTGCAAACGGCATTGATGGTGTTTTGCCATTTAACCACTGTAAAAGCTGTGTTGTCCATGTAGCACAGCATATATGCGGGGCCCAAGGCTTGTCTTGGTCACCAACCTTGCATCCCAATTCAAGAGGATAAGCTTTCTTCACTTGAGAAGTGATACTTTTCTTCTGGTTGGCAAATGTCACTTCCCCACAAATAGAGCAGAAATTGTCCATGCTATTAACACACTTTTGAGGCATTACTGTTCTGTATTGTGCTTAAATGGATAAAATAATAACAGTTCTATGGAATTGTAGCTTAAACTGGAGCTTAAAATGTCTCGCACAAAGTCTGAAATATTTTCAATGCTCAACCTTTCCAACAGGGTTTTACATAGCGCACTGCTGACGACAGTTTACTTCAGCAGCCGCCTGGCAGTAGTATTGCACTGCATCAGAAAATGATGCAATCCACTCTGGATGATGTGTGCATGATGGTATTATGCAAGGCGATGCAATATTACATCCTTCTAGGCTGATTTAAGATGTTGTTGCAGTCCTACTGGATAAATTTACATGGTGAAACATATAAAATGAATTATGTAAAATATCTTCAAAACAAGAGCTAATAAAAAATTTTCAGGGTTATATTCATGTTCAGCACACGAAGATATTACAGATTAGGATCTTTTAAAGTCAGTAATGATCTTAATGTTGACCAGTGCAATGAACTTGCAAAACCTGTCAATTCATTCACAACTCTCTGCCCAAGGCTGGACATATGGCTCAACCTAGAGGAAGACAGAAGATTTATCCATGTGCCTAAAAGGAAGGAAGAATTGGGTATCATTGTATAGTGCTAGTGGCTACCTTAAGGTTCTTCACCAGAATAAAAGCATCTGATAAAAAGGCTTGTGTCAGTCCAGAAACAGTCAGATCTCCTTGGTTTCACTGGTTTTGTCCTGGATAGTATCTCCAGCCAGATAGTGTGCTGCTTTCTTTATATCATTCTCCAATACTATTCTTCTCAGGGATATTGGTACTCATTTGTAAAACTAAAAACAAATATGCTTGAAAGTTTCTTCTAAACAGAAGCCACCCATGAGAACTATGTATGATCAGTGTATATTTTTTTGAGGTTCTTTGGGGGCCAGGGCCAATGAGAAACCCATAGACAAAAGGCTAGAGGTTGTCAGTGTCCACATCCTAGCCTGTAAGGCACAGAACTGAGTTTGTAGAACATCTGTAGAAAAGGGAGAGTTAGGCGCTGGATCCTCACTCTGGTCCTTCCAGGCACTGAAGAATGGAGCTATTCTGACTGCACACTGTGAAAACGGCAGTCATTTTTTTTAAAGATAATCTATTAAGACTAACTCTATACCAACTGTTCCTCTTTGCTCACCAACAATGTCTTTGGGAATTATAGAGCTGTGCTATTCAACATGGCAGCCATGAGCTACATATAGTTCTATCCATTTTATTTGCTTGCAATTTAATACAATTTAAAAATTACTTCTTTGGCTCCCCTAGCCATATTTCCAGGGCTCACTAACCACACATGTGAATAGTGGCTTCCATAATTCTGTAAGTATAAAAAAATTCCCATCATCACACAAAGTAAAATTTTACAGTGTTATTCTAAAAAATCCAAATTTGAGAGCAGGACACCATCTAGAGTTGTCAAAAAAGAAAAGCATTTGAACTAGACCAAATGTGATTTATAGGAAATGCAAAGTTTGAAAGAATTTATTCAACTACACATGGAAATACAACATGTAAATTATGGGAAATTCAATGTGAAGAATGACCCAGTTTCTAGAAAAGAAAATTTCAAGGGAAACAGATGGGAAAACCTATAAATACTTGTAAGATATATCTAACAACGATAATATGTAGACTATTGGAGTCATTTTCAAATATAAAACTACAGTAAGCATGAGATAATTGGAATTTCAACACAATAATTGATGATATTAAGGACTGATTATTTTTATAAATTGACTTCAGGTGTGATGATGGTATTGTGGTTATGACACAGTAAGAAGTCCTTATTTTCAAAGTGAATACTGAAATACAGTGTACAAAGGAATTAATTATCTGGACTCTGCCTCAAAATAATTTAAGAAAGGGAGAGTTCAGCAAGATGATGAAAGACTCTACATATTCACAACTAAGTTACAACAAAGGTAACAACCCCTAAAAGATATGCGAACTAACAGCACATAAGGAGCAACGGTGCAGCACGATAGGGCAAGAAAACTGAAGCTGACCTATTTGCAGCAACACCAGGACAGCCGAAGTCATGAAAGGGAGAGATGGCTCTGGATGGAACCTGTCTGCTATTGCCTTACGAGCAAATGCCACTTGTGGAAATGTTTAGATCTGGCACTGAGTGGAGAAGGAGATGCACAGACTTGGCATGCAGGACAGAAGATGCACTCATGGAGAATTACAAGAGTTAGGGTACAGAGTAGTGATTACTAGCTTGAAGCTGAGGTACTGAATCTAGAACAGCTGGATACAAAGCAGCAGGGAGATTCAAGTCAGACAACTATTTGTCCTCATAGAGGAGGCTACTCCTTGCAGGCTGAGGCTGTGGCATTCCAAACACCTGTCTGACCCCCTCCTAGGGCCAAAACCAAGTGAAATGATTTTACCAACCAGACCTATAGCACCTGGATCTTTATGACAGGAGCAAGTGCCCCAAGGCAAGGTTTCATACATGAAATGCAAAGAGAACTCTTGACTTGTGACCCTGTCTGAACGATAGTCCTCACCCAGTGTGGTTGTTCAACCTAGAAGTTGAGGCTGGCCTGAGACAATACAAGCCATTTAGGCTAAGGAGCGGGCCTACAGGAGGGGTCACTGTGGCTCCCTACAGCATACATCAGGAATTCAAAGCACTGGACAACTGATGACCACTGGAGGTGTCATCTCTGTCCCCTACTGTCCTGGACCTTTTTATACTATTATCCATTGGCAGCCCCAGTGCCCTCACCACCTGAACAAATGCAAAGGCACCCTCTGTGAAATAATAGATCCTGGGGAAAAAAAGAAAAAAAGGGGAAAAATATTATTTTGTACTTCTTGTAGAAGGGGTATAAAAATTAATTGCTGAGAGAACAGGAATGGAAATCTAATACACAGTTTCCTAGCAAGAAACCCAAAGGGGTGGAAGAAAATTCAGACAGGCAAGCCAAGAAATATAAGAGGACTCAGAAAGGCAATGGGACCAACAAAACATGCACAACCAAACAAAGAAACAAGATCACAGATAATAAAACAAATGATATGGTAAAGAATCCCTGGTGCTCGGACAGGTTTAAGTAGACAGGGAAGGTCTCTCCAAAGGCTCATTTGGTGAGATAAGACCTAAAGCAGGGAGTAACCTGCCGTGCAAACTGTTGGGAGATAAAATAGAAGAGAGAGAAAGTGCAAAGATTGAGGAACATGTTTGAGGGATGAAAGGAAGTCAGTGTGGCTGAACTGCAAAGACTGATAAGACTAAGAGTGTGGAGCGAGAAGTCAGATCATTCAGAACCATACAAGAGTTTGAATATTTTCTTAATACAATGGGAAGCCATGGATTAGTTTTAAGTGGGGGATTTGCCTACGATTAGTACATGAGTTAAATGAGCTTTTAGAATAGTGACTGGCACAGACAACTCTACAAAAGCATTCTTTAAACAAGCAAAACCTTAGACTATAACAATAAAATAGTGATTACCACAAGGGAGAGGAGAAGAGGGGTGGGCAGATCAAATGAAAGGGATCAATTATTTAGTGAGGGATGGAAACTAGATTTTTGATGGCAAACCTAATATACTACATACAGATGTTAATTTATAATAATGTACACCTGAAACCCAGACAACATATAAACAAATGGAATGTTAATTTAATTTTTAATAAAAAGTGTTATCTTTATTCTTATTAACGTTGAGTTGGGGAGGGCCTTTGTTGTAACTTAGTTGTGAATATATAGCGTCTTTCATCATCTTGCTGAACTCTCCCAGGTTTCTGTCAAAAATCAGCAGAAGATGATATATCATCATGTGTGACAGGACAGCAGAAGAAACTAGTCTGGGAGGAAACATCACACGTGTTGTTTCATTCTGCAGAATCTGCTGTGCTCTCAGCTGTCTAAGTGGAAATGTCAACTATGAGATCATCCTCACTGTACAATGAAGACTCTGAGTCTTCTTTACAATAAGGCAGCTGAGATTTAGAAGAACTAAGCCATCTGCTCAAAGTTGAACAAGGGGAGCAGAGCCTGGGACTCAGGCTTCATAAGCAGAGATCTCACCCCTTCGTGTTAAACACCCTTAGAAAGGGCCTCAGGGTCCTTGCTGGTATAACTGAAACAGAATCAACAATAGCAGCCTCACTGGTATAAGCAATGCAAGATGTCTACAGGGGGTTGGAACCCTAGAAATTCTAGACATGCTTGAGTCAGCAACAGAGACCATAAAATATTTTCTAGTTTCCTGAGCTTAGACTGGCAGATAATTTTCCTGGGCAAGAAGAAATAGCCAGGCAAGACTACATAAAGGTAAGGAAGTGACACTAGCTTGCTGAACAGGAATGGAAATCTAATACACAGTTTCAGTTCTGTTATAAAGGATTAAAAAGAGAAACAGAGAGAGTGGAAGCAAGTACTTTAGAAGCTTCCCAGAGCTGTGTGTTCATTGAATCCTAGCCATAAACATGAAGGTGAAGCGGGAGTCAGTGGGGTGGGGAGGGGCAGAAATACAGAGTTAAGAGTTTTGCAGGTACAGTTTAAGTTTGTGATGATGAAAAGTTCTGGAGATGGATAGTGGTGATAATTACACAAGAAGGAGAATACGCTTAATGTCACTGAAGTATGTACATTTAAAAATAGTTAACATGGCAAATTTTATGTTATGTATATTTTACCACAACAGAAAAAAATTAAACTGGACATTTGCTTATATTACCAAATAGAAGTTAGCTTGACATATTTTTATTGTGTTTATCTCATCGGAACCAGGCGATGAGACAGTGTCGTTTGTTTTCCCCACACACTTTTGGATGTCAGAGAGGACTAGTTTTTACTTGGATAGGAAAGGTACTGAATAGGAAAGAAATAGGCTATAAATAAAATCACGACAATTGTCTTTTTTTAACTTGAATCAGAGGCCATATTTCAAATTGCATCTTATTTTATCCGAACAGGATCACACTCTATAAGCAAGCATCTGTCTCCTCGGTTTACAATGCCCCCAGGAACCTGGTATGTCTCTGCCTGTCTTTTCAGTGAGTTCTTGGCACCTTTCGTGTAAAACCGTGATTACATTATTAGGAAAGGTGATTAGAGAAATTTAGTTATGGTTTAACCAGAGAGAGCCCAAACCAGAATACCTGCTCTCCAAAGCTTTATGGAAGTTTTATAAAGTAATAAGCCAGGACCTATTTTTCACATGGAGGTCAGATTGAACTACATGACAACTGAGATTTTCAAAGTCAGTTTTCCTCTCAGAGAGCTCTCTGTTTTCCAATTAAAACTTTTTAATTGTGGTAAAACATACATTACCAAATTTTCCATCTAATCATTTTTGAGTGCAAAGTTTAGTAGCATTAACCATTCGGATATTGCCGTGCAGCCAGTCTCGAGAATGTTTTCATCTGTAAAACTGAAACTATGCCCATTAAACTCCCCGTCTTCCCTCCCCACAGACCCTGGCAATCATCATTCTATTTTTTGTCTCTAATTTGACAATTCCTGGTAATTCATATAAACAGAATCAAATAGTATTTGTGGTTTTTTGTGGCTGGCTTATTTCACTTGAATATTGACTCCAAAGTTTATCCATGTTGTTCTGTGTCTGAATTTTTCCTGTCTTTTAAAAGTTGAATATTGGCCATTTGCTTTTCTTCTTTGGAGAAGTGCCTTTTGAGCTCTTCTGCCCATTTTTTGATTGGGTTATTGGCTTTTTTTTTGTTGAGTTGTGTGAGTTCTTTGTAAATTTTTGTTATCAGTCCTTTATCAGATGTATTGTGTGCAAAGATCTTTTCCCAGTTGGTAGGGTGTCTGTTAGTTTTGGTTAATGTCTC